>CM051006.1:742531-752531 GCA_027704905.1 Muraenolepis orangiensis
ACAATATACACTATTATACACAACAATATACACATAATACACAACATTATACACAGTATACACATTATACACAACAATATACACATACACAACATTATACACATTATACACAGCAGTATACACATTATACACATTATACACAACAATATACACTATTATACACAACAATACACATTATACACATTATACACATTATACACATTATACACAACAATATACACTATTATACACAACAATACACATTATACACAACAATATACACACTATACACAGCATTATACACTACTGTACACATTATACAAAGCATTATACACATTAAACACAACAATATACACTATTATATACAATAATATACACATTATACACAGCAATATTCACATTATACACAACACTATACACATTATACACAACAATATACACTTCTATACACATTATACACAACAATATATACAGCATTATACACATTATACACAACAATATATACAGCATTATACACATTATACACAACAATATACACAGCATTATACACAATATACACAACAATATACACATTATACACAACATTATGAACATTATACCCAACATTATATAAACGGCACACTACAATACACCACTGTGTATTCAGACACATCCAATTATCCTACTCATGACGATGGGAGGGAGAGAGGGAGAGAGAGAGGGAGAGAGAGAGAGAGGGGGAGAGAGAGAGAGGAGAGAGAGAGAGAGAGAGAGAGAGAGAGAGAGAGAGAGAGAGAGGGGGAGAAAGAGAGAGAGGGTGAGAAAGAGAGAGAGGGAGAAAGAGAGAGAGGGAGGGGGAGAAAGAGAGAGAGGGGGAGAAAGAGAGAGAGGGTGAGAGAGAGAGAGAGAGAGAGAGAGAGAGAGAGAGAGAGAGAGAGAGAGAGAGAGAGAGAGAGAGAGAGAGAGGGGAGAAAGAGAGAGGGGGAGAAAGAGAGAGAGAGAGGGGGAGAAAGAGAGAGAGGGTGAGAGAGAGAGAGGGGGAGAAAGAGAGAGAGGGGGAGAAAGAGAGAGAGAGAGGGGGAGAAAGAGAGAGAGGGTGAGAGAGAGAGAGAGGGGGAGAAAGAGAGAGAGGGGGAGAAAGAGAGAGAGGGGGAGAAAGAGAGAGAGGGGGGGGGAGAAAGAGAGAGAGGGTGAGAGAGAGAGAGAGGGGGAGAAAGAGAGAGAGAGAGGGGGAGAACGAGAGAGAGGGTGAGAGAGCGAGAGAGGGGGAGAAAGAGAGAGAGGGGGAGAAAGAGAGAGAGGGAGAGAGAGAGAGAGAGAGAGAGAGAGAGGGGGGGTGAAAGAGAGAGAGAGAGGGGGAGAAAGAGAGAGGGTGAGAAAGAGAGAGGGGGAGAGAGAGAGAGAGAGAGGGGGAGAAAGAGAGAGGGTGAGAGAGAGAGAGAGAGAGAGAGAGAGATAGAGAGAGAGAGAGGAGAGAGGAGAGAAGAGAGAGAGAGAGGGGAGAGAGAAGAGAGAGAGAGAGAGGAGAGAGAAGAGAGAGAGAGGAGGAGAAAGAGAGAGAGGGGGAGAAAGAGAGAGAGGGAGTGAAAGAGAGCGAGAAAGAGAGAGAGGGGGAGAGAGAGAGGGTGAGAGGAGAGAGAGAGGGAGAGGGAGAGAGAGAGAGGGAGACAGAGAGATAGGGGTGAAAGAGAGAGAGGGGGTGAGAGAGAGAGGGGGAGAAAGAGAGAGATTTCCTTGTACTAATTTCCATGAGGAAATTGAGATGAGCTTGTGTGCATCTAAGTGTGTAAACAACACACACACACACACACACACACACACACACACACACACACACACATGTACGTGCTGACATCATAGTGATGTGAACACACTGCATGTATGTGGGAGTATGTGTGCATATTTGTGTTTACATTTACATTTTAATATGCTAATTGAGAACCCCTCATCCTCCCTCCATGATGAGGGAAGGTAGCTCAACTATTTGCATATCTTTCATAATTGGACCACGGTTGGCTGATCAGATTTGTGATGTCACATGCAGTGAAGCAGAGAAGGAAGCAGTGAGTCATGTGATGAGGTCTTTGTACCATGTGACTCCTTCATTCTGCATGGCCCCGCCCCCTTCTGAGAGGCCTCCCCTTTAGAAGACGAGAGAGAGAGAGAGAGAGAGAGAGAGAGAGAGAGAGAGAGAGAGAGAGAGAGAGAGAGAGAGAGAGAGAGAGAGAGAGAGAGAGAGAGAGAGAGAGAGAGAGAGAGAGAGAGAGAGAGAGAGAGAGAGAGAGAGAGAGAGAGAGAGAGAGAGAGGGAGGGAGGGAGGGAGAGAGAGAGAGAGAGAGAGAGAGAGAGAGAGAGAGAGAGAGAGAGAGAGAGAGAGAGAGAGAGAGAGAGAGAGAGAGAGAGAGAGAGGAGAGAGAGAGAGAGAGAGAGAGAGAGAGTCAAGTCGAGTTTATTGTCACTTCACAGTTTACAGTTTAGTATAAAGCAGTGAGTGAAAATCTTATGTGCAATACCCGACGACAGACAGCAGTTAAAAAAATAAGATAAAATAAAAACAGAATAGGATAAAATAAGTAAAAAAAGTACAAAACTGTATAAAGTTAAATATATAAAATAAAAATGCAATTTATTAAATGCAATATATCAGCACAGAAAAAGAGCAATATGTATATATAAATCAATATAATAAAATATACATTGTAATATGCTATACGCCCTTGTTCAGCAGCCTGATGGCCTGAATGTGGAAGCTATCTCGGAGTCTATTTGATACCACTTGATACTGCGGTATCGCCTGCCTGACGGTAACAGTGAATACAGTTCGTGGCTGGGGTGGGCATTGTCTTTTATGATGCGTTTGGCCTTTGCCACGCACCGCTGGTTGTGTATATCCAGGAGGGAGGTGAGCTCACCTCCATCGATATACTGGGCCGTCCGCACCACCCTTTGAAGCGCTCTGCGCTCGAGTGCGGTGCAGTTCCCTGTTCTCCTGGCACCACTGCTCCAGCGATCCGACCTCCTCCCTGTATGCTGTCTCGTCGTCGCCGGCAATCAGGCCCATCACTGTTGTGTTGTCAGCAAACTTGATGATGACGTTGGAGCTGTGCATAGCCATGCAGTCGTGGGTGTAGAGGGAGTAGAGGAGAGGGCTCAGCACGCATCCCTGGGGGGCTCCCGTGTTGAGGGTCAGTGGCTCTGAGGTGGTGCTGCCCATCCTCACCACCTGGTGGCGGTCCGACAGGAGGTCCAGTGTCCAGCTGCACGTGGATGGGGGCACGCCTAGACCTCTAAGCTTGGTGTCGAGCTTGGCAGGAACTATCGCATTGAACGCTGAGCTGTAGTCCACAAACAGCATTCGCACATAACAGTTCTTTCTCTCCAGGTGTGAAAGGGCAGTGTGGAGGGCCATGGCAATTGCGTCGTCCGTGGATCTGTTTTGACAATATCAAATTGCCATGGGTCCAGCGTGGCAGGTAACACGGAGCAAATAAAGTCCTTGACCAACCTCTCGAAGCATTTGCTGACAATCGAGGTGAGGCTACAGGTCTATAGTCATTCAGGCATGTTACCTTGGGTTGTTTAGGGACAGGCACGATGGTGGACATCTTGAAGACCGTGGGAACAACAGCCTGGGCCAGGGAGAGGTTGAAGATGTCTGCAAAGACTCCTGCCAACTGGTCTGCGCATGCTCTGAGGACGCGGCCCGGGATGTCGTCGGGGCCTGCCGCCTTACGGATGTTCAACTGCTTGAAGGTGCGGCGCACATCCGCCTCCGAGATGTTCAGCAGGCTGGTCTCCTCAGGCGGTCGCTGGCTTCGGCGGGCTGCCGTTCACGTCGAACCGAGCAAAAAAAGTATTTAGCTCTCCTGGGAGGGAGGTAGAGGAGTTCTCTACACAACTGGTTCCCTCTGAAGTTCGTTATCGTCTGTAGCCCCTGCCACATACCCCTCGCGTCGTGGCTCTTGAATTTCTCCTCCACTCTGTCCTTGTACTCCCGCTTGGCAGTGACGATGGTCTTACGGAGGTCGTAACGGGCTCTCGTACATTCCTCCAAATTCCCGGAGCCAAAGGCGGCGTTACGAGCGCAGAGGGCAGCGCAAACATCGCCGTTAATCCACGGTTTCTGGTTGGGATATATCCGAACCGACTTGGTCGGAACAACGTCATCTATGCACTTCTTGATGAACCCGGTGACCGAGGACGCGTACTCGTTGATGTTATTGTCCGAGGTGACCCGGAACATGTCCCAGTCTGTGCAATCAAAACAATCCTGCAGCATAGAGTCTGATTGGTCCGACCAGCATTGGACCTCCCTCACAGCGATCGGTTGCTGCTTCAGTCTCTGCCTATAGGCGGGGAGCAGCTGGATAGAGCGGTGGTCTGATTTGCCGAACGGTGGGCGGAGGAGCGCCTTGTAGCCATCACGGAAGGGAGTGTAGCAGTGGTCGAGGATCCGCTCACCCTGTGTGTTGCTCGTTATGTGTTGGTAGAACTTCGGGAGAACCTTCTTCAGGTTCGCCTTGTTGAAGTACCCTGCCACGATGAGAGCAGCCTCAGGGTGTGCCGACTCCTGTTCGCTGATAGCCCCGTACAGTTCCTTCAGCACTGGGTCCGTGTTGGCTTGTGGGGGAATGTAACCAGCGGTCACGGTTACCGCTGTAAACTCCCGAGGTAGCCAGAATGGACGGCACATAAGCATCAGGAACTCCAGGTCCGGGGAACAGAAAGACTTGAGGGGATGTACATGACTTTGGTTGCACCAAGACCTGTTTATCATGAGACATACCCCCCCTCCGCGATCTTTACCGGAGAGAGCCTTTGTTCTGTCAACCCGGTGGACGGAAAATCCCGATAATCCCAATATCGATAGCTGCGTCGGTAATCCCCTCCGACATCCATGTCTCCGTATGGCAGATGATACAGTTGTCCTTATTTTCCCGGTGGAATTGAATACGAGCCTGTAGTTCGCTTAACTTATTGTCCAGAGACTGTACATTAGCCAGTAGAATGGTGGGTAGTGGGGGGCGATCGGATGGACATCTCAGCCTGACTAGCACGCCGGCTCGCTTCCCTCGCTTCCTCCGGTGACGCTTGCGTGTAATCGTGCCCAAGATGGTCGGAGAGAGAGAGAGAGAGAGACGGAGAGAGAGAGAGAGAGAGAGAGAGAGAGAGAGAGAGAGAGAGAGAGAGAGAGAGAGAGGAGAGAGAGAGAGAGAGAGAGAGAGAGAGAGAGAGAGAGAGAGAGAGAGAGAGAGAGAGAGAGAGAGACGGAGACGGAGAGAGAGACAGAGAGAGAGAGCTCTCTCAAAAAAACACAAATCTATTAGAGAGAGAGACAGAGAGAGAGACAGAGAGCAGAAATGGTCTGAATAATGCTTCCATCGTTGAGTAATCCTAACCTGTCATCCACCCAGTGTTTAGCTTCATAAGGCCTCCTCCCGGCTCACGGATCATTATCTGGACCTGATGTGTGTTTGTTCAGCAGCTGCTCCTCTTCTCTCCTCACTGCTCCTCTCCTCACTGCTCCTCTCCTCTCTTCGCTGCTCCTCTCCTCCTCTCCTCTCCTCTCCTCTCCTCTCCTCTCCTCTCCTCTCCTCTCCTCTCCTCTCCTCTCCTCTCTGACGGATGACAGATTCCTCGGTGGTGTTGTTGAGCTGTTAAAACGCCATGCTAATTCATTTAAGGGGAACACTTATGGCCAATTTGTGTCTTGATGGTGTAAGAAGCGTCCCAGGTTGTGTTTTATAGCATTTATACAGTAGTCATTTCTTTTTTTATTGTATATGCGTTATATATTAAACAGTCTCATGATGTGTACAACAGCAGAAAGTAACTATGGGTAATGAAGGACAATCACACATCACACAGAGCAGAGCGGAGCGGGGCAGAGGGGCAGGGCGGGGCGGGGCAGAGGGGCGGGGTGGGGCGGGGTGGGGCAGCAGGGCGGGGCAGAGGGGCAGGGCGGGGCAGGGCGGGGCGGGGCAGAGGGGCGGGGTGGGGCGGGGTGGGGCAGCAGGGCGGGGCAGCGGGGTGAGGCAGCGGGGTGGGGCAGCGGGGCGGGGCGGGGGGGCGGGGCAGCGGGGCGGGGCAGCGGGGTGAGGCAGCGGGGTGGGGCAGCGGGGCGGGGCGGGGGGGCGGGGCAGCGGGGCGGGGGGGCGGGGCAGCGGGGCGGGGCAGCGGGGCGGGGCAGCAGGGCGGGGCAGCAGCAGGTTGGGGCAGCAGGCAGCAGGGCTGGAACACAGCAGCCAACAAAATTACACACACGCACACACATACACGCACTTAGGCACGCACACACACATATATGCAGCCGTACACAGTGGCAAGAAACCCAATAACAACAACACCATTTCTGCCTGCCTTAATCAGTCATTTTTTTTGTATTGATTTGTTTAGCACACTTTTTGCCTTGCAGTTACATCCCCCCACCAACAGGGGGTGCTGCCGCCCTCTCAGCGCCCCCAACTTCCAGCGTCCCTGATAGCCAGTGACAAAAAGCCAGAATAACTGAAAAAGCACAACATTAATTACTAAATATAAGCCTGGATGAATCATACATGGAGGGCAGATGTTGTCATACTCATACACTTTTAAAGTATTGTCTTTAATTGTCATTTAATTTTTTCTGGTCTAGTAAAAAAACGCCAACACCAACTTATACACAATTCAGTCATTTTCCCTGTTTTGTATTTAATGTATGAGTAAAGTTTGATTGATTAAATGATTGCCCTTTAAAATGTGATTCCTGCCTTACCTTGGCTTTGACTAAGGGATTCGAACTTGTGTATTGTTTTATTTCTAAACTCTCCCAGGTCCCCCGGTCATCATCATCCCACCCGAGAGCGCCTCCCTCAACATGTCCCAGCATGCACTGCTGCGATGCCAGGCCACTGCCGACCCCCCCAACATGACCTATGTGTGGTGGAAAGGGCAGGAAAACGTCCACCATATTGAGTGAGTTCCTCCACCCGGACCCCACCCACCCCCCTGTCACCCTGACCCCACCTTCACCCTGACCCCACCCCCCTGTCACCCTGACCCCACCCCACCCCCCGTCACCCTGACCCCACCCCCCTGTCACCCTGACCCCACCTTCACCCTGACCCCACCCCCCTGTCACCCTGACCCCACCTTCACCCTGACCCCACCCCCTGTCACCCTGACCCCACCCCCCGTCACCCTGACCCCACCCCCCTGTCACCCTGACCCCACCCCCCGTCACCCTGACCCCACCCCCTGTCACCCTGACCCCACCCCCGTCACCCTGACCCCACCCCCCGTCACCCTGACCCCACCCCCCGTCACCCTGACCCCACCCATCACACACAGCCGAGTGTTAATCCTGAAAGATGATGGTGTTGGATGATGATGTTAGATGATGGTGTTGGATGATGATGTTGGATGATGGTGTTGGCTGGTGGTGTTGGATGATGGTGTTGGATGGTGGTGTTGGATGATGGTGTTGGCTGGTGGTGTTGGATGATGGTGTTGGATGATGGTGTTGGCTGGTGGTGTTGGATGATGGTGTTGGATGATGGTGTTGGATGATGGTGTTGGCTGGTGGTGTTGGATGATGGTGTGGATGATGATGTGGATGATGGTGTTGGATGATGGTGTTGGCTGGTGGTGTTGGATGATGGTGTTGGATGATGGTGTTGGATGATGGTGTTGGCTGGTGGTGTTGGATGATGGTGTTGGATGATGGTGTTGGATGATGGTGTTGGATGATGGTGTTGGATGATGGTGTTGGGTAAGTGATTGAGGTGTGAGGTTCTTTATTGAGCATCGGTGCTAAGAGCACATCTGATTAATATATCGTCAATTCCTATATGCTGCTTTACATTGTAGTCAGAAGGTGAGATGAGACACATAGGAACAAAAACAACAACGGCAGGGTAAATGGTTCAACATGTGAACCCTTTAAACGATTATATACAGTATTTATATATATATATATTAAATAATATCAATCGTATGTCAATATCCCAATGTCATTGCGATGCGTCAAATGCTTTTTGAGGGTTTTGATTCAACATGCTGTGCTTTGCAGTTTGCAGAAAACACAATTATAATAATAAACTATCTTCAGGATGGCAACCACATTTTGTGTGTGTGTGTGTGTGTGTGTGTGTGTGTGTGTGTGTGTCTATGTGCTGCTGGCTTGGGCTTCATCCACTGTGTTACTTAACTGCAGAGAAATATCTAAAGCGTGTGTGTGGGTGCATCATCTCTGCCTAATCTTGTTGAAACTCAAATTTCCATAACATCCCGGTGTTCACTGGTGAATAAGTCATAGAATGAAAACTCCCACGCAGCAATGCTGCAGGAACAGTTTGGCTCTGCTCAAAACAACAGCTACGAAATATGAATAACGGTAATAATAATGACGCTCAAGTGTTGTTCTCTCAGAGTTTCACTGTCGGACTTGATGTTAGCGTTAGCTCATGTGTTGTTGTGTTGTTGTCGTTCTCTCAGGTCTCTGAAGTCCCGTGTGAAGATCATGGTGGATGGAACTCTGCTCATCTCAAGACTGACCCCAGAGGATTCTGGGAAATACACCTGCATGCCCTCGAATGGCCTACTAGCCCCGCCCACCGCGTCCGCTCACCTCCAAGTGATGCGTGAGTCACTCTCGCCTTATGTTGACCTGTTTGATTGTATGTGTGTGTTTGTGTGTTTGTGTGTGTTTGCGTGTGTGTTTGTGTGTGTGTTTGTGTGTTATTGTTGTGCCCGTGTTAAAATGTGGAAAATAATTATCGTTTTAGACAAAGAAAATAAATGTATTAATTCATTGACTCATTTTCCATTATTCATGGCATCTGTGGGGTTACGATTAGTTGGCGTGGAATAACTAAAAAGTTAACATTCCAAATAATAACATTTTTATATTATTTGAACTTAATCTCACCAGATCCGGCCCAGGCGCTTGCGATGCCCGGGGAAACGTACCTGCCCACGGGTATGAGAGGCGTGGTCACATGTCCCTCCTCAGCCAATCCCGCGCTGCTCCAGGTGGACTGGACCAAGGACGGAGCTCCTCTGGACCTCTCTCTGGTTAGTCCACACACACGCACTGACTGGATTGGATTGGATTAGATTATGTTCAATTGGACTATGTTGGTTAATATACAGTATATATTTAGATATATTGTATATATTTATATAATGATATATAGTTCATTGTCTTTACAAATTCATTGATGTCCATTACATTACATTACACTACATTACACTACATTACATTACATTACATTACGTTACATTACATTACATTACACTACATTACACTACATTACATTACATTACATTACACTACGTTACATTACATTACACTATATTACATTACATTACACTACATTACATTACATCACATTACACTACATTACATTACGTTACATTACATTACACTATATTACATTACATTACACTACATTACATTACATCACATTACACTACATTACACTACATTACACTACATTACATTACACTACATTACATTACATTACACTACATTACATTACATTACACTACATTACACTACATTACATTACACTACATTACATTACATTACACTACATTACACTACATTACATTACACTACATTACATTACATTACATTACATTACACAACATTACATTACATTACACTACATTACATTACATTACATTACACTACATTACATTACATTACACTACATTACACTACATTACATTACATTACATTACACAACATTACATTACACTACATTACATTACATTACATTACATTACACTACATTACATTACACTACATTACATTACATTACATTACACTACATTACATTACACTACATTACACTACATTACATTACACTACACTACATTACATTACACTACACTACATTACACTACATTACATTACATTACATTACACAACATTACATTACATTACACTACATTACACTACATTACATTACACTACATTACATTACATTACATTACATTACACAACATTACATTACATTACACTACATTACATTACACTACATTACATTACATTACA
>CM051006.1:757531-792531 GCA_027704905.1 Muraenolepis orangiensis
CCTCTCCTCAGTACCCGGGCTGGACACTGACGTCAGACGGCTCCCTCTCCATGGCGACCGTCAACGAGGATTCTGCGGGCGTGTTCACCTGCACGCCGTCCAACAGCTTCGGGTCCATGGGGTCTTCTGGACCCACCCGGGTCCTCCTGCAGGTCGGGACTCACTGATGAAGACCACGATGATGATGATGATGATGATGATGATACAATAAATATCAACAAACTTTATTTGTACGCGATAAAGGCGATGATAAAAATGGCGACATCACTAAAAACACAATGTACACACATACAAAAGATAATACAATCAGAGCAGGAGAGCCACAATTGATTAATGCAAATCAAATACTTGATCACAAAATCCAAATATATCAAGATGTTACTATCATCATTAGCGATAATACACAGTGTATTACTCTGAACAGATGAACAAAAATTGTCAACATTAAGAAAATAATACAAATTAATAACAAATAAGAGATTACAATTGAACTGTTCAAAGAAGCTCACAGGTTCCCGAGGAGTGATTCTAAAGGTTCTGCAGGCTTTTATTCTATTAAATGTTTGTTCAAAGTGAAACAGACATGAAGACATTCTGTTCCTCCCCTCCCGTCTCCGAGGCCTGGAGAACATTCTATAGGAATCTCCGGTGAACGGGGGCTAAATGATACCTGAAGTGTGTGTGAAGACGGTATTCACTCTAGCGCATTAAACGTTCGCTAATCGACCGGCAAATGCGACTGTCACAGTAAATTAAAACCTGGAGGAGGAGAAAAACCCGACATTTTGGCGTGACCTTTAGCCGCCCCGCGCGGCACGGACAGAAGTCAACGGCGGGCTTATCGCCGCGGGGCCGGACCCAGGACTTAATTGTGCGGCTAATTCCTCCCTCATTAGGATAATCTCGCCAGAGCAGCGCTAGCGGCGGCGGTAATCCCCGAGACGTTACACCCAGGTGCCCCGCCGTCGCTAACTGCCCCCGGAGCAGGGCTGCTAACCCCCCCCCCCCCCGGATCTTCATAGGAACAACCGGACCGGGCTCCCCTAATCATCCCCTGGTCTCTGATTGGATAGTCTCCTGGTCTCTGATTGGATAGTCTCCTGGTCTCTGATTGGATAGTCTCATGGTCTCTGATTGGATAGTCTCCTGGTCTCTGATTGGATAGTCTCCTGGACTCTGATTGGATAGTCTCCTGGTCTATGATTGGATAGTCCCCTGGTCTCTGATTGGATAGTCTCCTGGTCTCTGATTGGATAGTCCCCTGGTCTCTGATTGGATAGTCTCCTGGTCTCTGATTGGATAGTCTCCTGGTCTCTGATTGGATAGTCTCCTGGTCTCTGATTGGATAGTCTCCTGGACTCTGATTGGATAGTCTCTTGGTCTCTGATTGGATAGTCTCCTGGACTCTGATTGGATAGTCTCCTGGTCTCTGATTGGATAGTCTCCTGGTCTTTGATTGGATAGTCTCTTGGTCTCTTATTGGATAGTTTCAGTGGTCCGCTCTCCAATGTGACTGACAGCGTGTGGTGAGGTGTTCTGGCTCACACACGCTGCCAGTTGTTGAGGTGTGACACGCACACACACACGCACGCACACACACCATGTGAAGAGCTTAAGGTATCTTGGATATACAGTAGCGCTATATACAGTAGAAGCAAATACTTATTATTATAATTATAATTAGTCACACACATGCAATGCCGTGTAAAGGGCTGAGTGTATCTTGGAAAGCACAATACAGAAGCATGAATATAATCATAATTGTAATCACTGAGTGTTGATTTCGGTATGAATGCAGTGTGATTGATTGTTCTTTGAGTCTGTTGGGCCGTGGGTTCACAGCAGTCTGTCTTCTGGCCCCTCCCCCTACAGGACCCTCCATCCTTCCGCTCAGCCCCCCAGCATCAGTACCAGCAGAAGGTGGGCGGGGCTCTGCTCATCCCCTGCCAGCCAGAGGCGGGCCCTGACACCAGGGTTACCTGGAGAAAGGTAGGAGTGTGTGTGCGTGTGTGTGTGTGTGTGCGTGTGTGGGTGTGTGCGTGTGGATGGTGTCCTTGGGAGGACGACCTCACCTTACTGGAGTCTTTCAGTGCATAGGAAGGGCACGCATTCACATGTATTACAGCAGTATGCACACACACACACACACACACACACACGCACACACACACACACACACACACACACACACACACACACACACACACACACACACACTAACGTTCATATACACACATATTCCAGATTCCCCTGAACACACACACATACACACACACACACACGCACACACACACACACACTAACACTAACACACTAACGTACATATACACACATATTCCAGATTCCCCTGAACACACACACACACACACACACACACACACTCCGACACAAACCAACCATTGATTTGTCTACTGCTGTGTAATTAGAAATCAGCTTAATTACCCTCTAATTACCCCCCCCCCCCCCCCCCCATGACCTCTGACCCCCCTCCTCCCTTTTCCTCACCCCCCCCCTCTCCCCTCTCCCCCCCCACCAGGTGGTCCCGGGTCTCCCCGCCCCCGTCTCCCAGGTGACCATGGGGAACGGCTCTCTGCTGCTGCAGCCCCTCTCCAAGGACCACCAGGGGGCGTGGGAGTGCAGCGTGGCCAACAGGGCGGCCTCTGTCTCAGCCCGCACCCGTGTGCTGGTCCTGGGTGAGAGGCTGACCCCCAGGGGCTATAGGTTATCCAGGGCTAGAGAACAGTCACATCAGCCCCCTCACTGTTGACAGACAGTCTCAACGCTGATATGATTCACTGTTGGCAGGAATGATCATTCTTGCGTCGCAGTTTCCATTTTTTACTACAAAAAAACTGCCAAGATGTAACATTTGTTGGGTCTGTACCAAACAAACTTTGGTCTTACAAATATACAGTATATAAATACATATAAATATATACAATGTATATATATATATATATATATATATATATATATATATATATAACCTTAACCTTATCCTTAACTACCACCATCAAATAGATGATGTTAATATTTGAATATAATATATGTGTAATAATAATAATAATAATAATAATAACAATAATAATATATATATTAGAATATTCATTAAGGTTAAGAGTAAGACAGTGATTTCATGTTTTCTTTGGATATTTTGATCCAGTGGATACAGAATTTGGGTCCAGTGACAGACTGCCGACATTGAGGGAATCAAACCCAGAGCCTTCTGCCTCGGAGCTCCAACACGCTGGCCTTGTTACCAAAGTCAAAGCCCCAAAGTGTAGTCGAGGCGTTCATCCAAAGCGTCCTACAAAACTGTAATCGCATACAAACAAGTAGACTCTTAGCCAAAGGTTCTGGGTTCGATTCCTTGGATTTCCATAGCCTAACCTGAAGGCATTCTAGAGCAAATTGCACCTCACCACTTAAATGACATGTATCTCAAATTCAACACTGAATGACTACTACTGCTTAACCCTAAATTATGCACTTCCTGTGTCATGGTGGTGGACAGGAACTACGCCCCACACTGCCACCTCCCTCTCCGTGGTCCCGGGGTCAAAGGTCGCTGATGTGTCCTGGGAGCCCGGCTACGACGGTGGATCAGCACAGAACTTCTCAGTGTGGTGAGCACACACACACACACACACACACACACACACACACCGGACACACCGGACACACCGGACACACCGGACACACACACACACACACACACACACACACACACACCGGACACACACACACACACACACACACACACACACACACACACACACACACACACACACACACACACACCGGACACACCGGACACACACACACACACACACACACACACACACACACACACACACACACATATATATGCATATATAATACACACACACCCACACACACACACACACACACACACACACACACACACACACACACACACACACACACATACATATATATACATATATAATGCACACACACACACACTGTCTACTACTGTCTGTTACTACTGTTTACTACTGTCTGTTACTACTGTCTGTTACTACTGCATGTTACTACTGTCTGTTACTACTGTCTGTTACTACTGTCTGTTTCTACTGTCTGTTACTACTGTCTGTTACTACTGTCTGTTACTACTGCATGTTACTACTGTCTGTTACTACTGTCTGTTACTACTGTCTGTTTACTACTGTCTGTTACTACTGCATGTTACTACTGTCTGTTTACTACTGTCTGTTTACTACTGTCTGTTACTACTGCATGTTACTACTGCATGTTACTACTGTCTGTTACTACTGTCTGTTACTACTGTCTGTTACTACTGTCTACTACTGTCTGTTACTACTGTCTGTTACTATTGTCTACTACTGTCTGTTAGTACTGTCTGTTTCTACTGTCTGTTACTACTGCATGTTACTACTGCATGTTACTACTGTCTGTTACTACTGCATGTTACTACTGTCTGTTACTACTGTCTGTTACTACTGCATGTTACTACTGTCTGTTACTACTGTCTGTTACTACTGTCTTTTACTACTGCATGTTACTACTGTCTACTACTGTCTGTTACTACTGTCTGTTACTACTGTCTACTACTGTATGTTACTACTGTCTGTTACTACTGTCTGTTACTACTGTCTGTTACTACTGTCTACTACTGTCTGTTACTACTGTCTGTTACTACTGTCTGTTACTACTGTCTGTTACTACTGCATGTTACTACTGTCTGTTACTACTGTCTGTTACTACTGTCTGTTACTACTGCATGTTACTACTGTCTACTACTGTCTGTTACTACTGTCTGTTACTACTGTCTGTTACTACTGCATGTTACTACTGTCTGTTACTACTGTCTGTTACTACTGTCTGTTACTACTGTCTGTTACTACTGTCTGTTACTACTGTCTACTACTGTCTGTTACTACTGCATGTTACTACTGTCTGTTACTACTGTCTGTTACTACTGTCTGTTACTACTGTCTGTTACTACTGTCTACTACTGTCTGTTACTACTGTCTGTTACTACTGTCTGTTACTACTGTCTACTACTGTCTGTTATTACTGCATGTTACTACTGTCTGTTACTACTGTCTGTTACTACTGTCTGTTACTACTGTCTACTACTGTCTGTTACTACTGTCTACTACTGTCTGTTACTACTGTCTACTACTGTCTGTTACTACTGTCTGTTACTACTGTCTACTACTGTCTGTTACTACTGTCTGTTACTACTGTCTACTACTGTCTGTTACTACTGTCTACTACTGTCTGTTACTACTGTCTACTACTGTCTGTTACTACTGTCTGTTACTACTGTCTACTACTGTCTGTTACTACTGTCTACTACTGTCTGTTACTACTGTCTGTTACTACTGTCTACTACTGTCTGTTACTACTGTCTGTTACTACTGTCTACTACTGTCTGTTACTACTGTCTACTACTGTCTGTTACTACTGTCTGTTACTACTGTCTGTTACTACTGCATGTTACTACTGTCTGTTACTACTGTCTGTTACTACTGTCTGTTACGACTGCATGTTACTACTGCATGTTACTACTGTCTACTACTGTCTGTTACTACTGTCTGTTACTACTGTCTACTACTGCATGTTACTACTGTCTACTACTGTCTGTTACTACTGTCTGTTACTACTGTCTGTTACTACTGTCTACTACTGCATGTTACTACTGTCTGTTACTACTGTCTGTTACTACTGTCTACTACTGTCTGTTACTACTGTCTGTTACTACTATCTGTTACTACTGTCTGTTACTACTGTCTACTACTGTCTGTTACTACTGTCTGTTACTACTGTCTACTACTGCATGTTACTACTGTCTGTTACTACTGTCTGTTACTACTGTCTACTACTGTCTGTTACTACTGTCTGTTACTACTATCTGTTACTACTGTCTGTTACTACTGTCTACTACTGTCTGTTACTACTGCATGTTACTACTGTCTGTTACTACTGTCTGTTACTACTGTCTGTTACTACTGTCTACTACTGTCTGTTACTACTGTCTGTTACTACTGTCTGTTACTACTGTGTGTTACTACTGCATGTTACTACTGTCTACTACTGTCTGTTACTACTGTCTGTTACTACTGTCTACTACTGTCTGTTACTACTGTCTACTACTGCATGTTACTACTGTCTACTACTGTCTGTTACTACTGCATGTTACTACTGTCTGTTACTACTGTCTGTTACTACTGTCTACTACTGTCTGTTACTACTGTCTGTTACTACTGTCTGTTACTACTGTGTGTTACTACTGCATGTTACTACTGTCTGTTACTACTGCATGTTACTACTGCATGTTACTACTGTCTGTTACTACTGTCTGTTACTACTGTCTGTTACTACTGTCTGTTACTACTGCATGTTACTACTGTCTGTTACTACTGTCTGTTACTACTGTCTGTTACTACTGTCTGTTACTACTGCATGTTACTACTGTCTGTTACTACTGCATGTTACTACTGTCTGTTACTACTGTCTGTTACTACTGTCTGTTACTACTGTCTACTACTGTCTGTTACTACTGTCTGTTACTACTGTCTGTTACTACTGTGTGTTACTACTGCATGTTACTACTGTCTACTACTGTCTGTTACTACTGCATGTTACTACTGCATGTTACTACTGTCTGTTACTACTGTCTGTTACTACTGTCTGTTACTACTGTCTGTTACTACTGCATGTTACTACTGTCTGTTACTACTGTCTGTTACTACTGTCTACTACTGTCTGTTACTACTGCATGTTACTACTGCATGTTACTACTGCCTGTTACTACTGTCTGTTACTACTGTCTGTTACTACTGTCTACTACTGTCTGTTACTACTGTCTACTACTGTCTGTTACTACTGTCTGTTACTACTGTCTACTACTGTCTGTTACTACTGTCTGTTACTACTGTCTACTACTGTCTGTTACTACTGTCTACTACTGTCTGTTACTACTGTCTGTTACTACTGCATGTTACTACTGTCTGTTACTACTGTCTGTTACTACTGTCTGTTACGACTGCATGTTACTACTGCATGTTACTACTGTCTACTACTGTCTGTTACTACTGTCTGTTACTACTGTCTACTACTGCATGTTACTACTGTCTACTACTGTCTGTTACTACTGTCTGTTACTACTGTCTGTTACTACTGTCTACTACTGCATGTTACTACTGTCTGTTACTACTGTCTGTTACTACTGTCTACTACTGTCTGTTACTACTGTCTGTTACTACTATCTGTTACTACTGTCTGTTACTACTGTCTACTACTGTCTGTTACTACTGTCTGTTACTACTGTCTACTACTGCATGTTACTACTGTCTGTTACTACTGTCTGTTACTACTGTCTACTACTGTCTGTTACTACTGTCTGTTACTACTATCTGTTACTACTGTCTGTTACTACTGTCTACTACTGTCTGTTACTACTGCATGTTACTACTGTCTGTTACTACTGTCTGTTACTACTGTCTGTTACTACTGTCTACTACTGTCTGTTACTACTGTCTGTTACTACTGTCTGTTACTACTGTGTGTTACTACTGCATGTTACTACTGTCTACTACTGTCTGTTACTACTGTCTGTTACTACTGTCTACTACTGTCTGTTACTACTGTCTACTACTGCATGTTACTACTGTCTACTACTGTCTGTTACTACTGCATGTTACTACTGTCTGTTACTACTGTCTGTTACTACTGTCTACTACTGTCTGTTACTACTGTCTGTTACTACTGTCTGTTACTACTGTGTGTTACTACTGCATGTTACTACTGTCTGTTACTACTGCATGTTACTACTGCATGTTACTACTGTCTGTTACTACTGTCTGTTACTACTGTCTGTTACTACTGTCTGTTACTACTGCATGTTACTACTGTCTGTTACTACTGTCTGTTACTACTGTCTGTTACTACTGTCTGTTACTACTGCATGTTACTACTGTCTGTTACTACTGCATGTTACTACTGTCTGTTACTACTGTCTGTTACTACTGTCTGTTACTACTGTCTACTACTGTCTGTTACTACTGTCTGTTACTACTGTCTGTTACTACTGTGTGTTACTACTGCGTGTTACTACTGTCTACTACTGTCTGTTACTACTGCATGTTACTACTGCATGTTACTACTGTCTGTTACTACTGTCTGTTACTACTGTCTGTTACTACTGCATGTTACTACTGTCTGTTACTACTGTCTGTTACTACTGTCTACTACTGTCTGTTACTACTGCATGTTACTACTGCATGTTACTACTGCCTGTTACTACTGTCTGTTACTACTGTCTGTTACTACTGTCTGTTACTACTGCATGTTACTACTGCATGTTACTACTGTCTGTTACTACTGTCTGTTACTACTGTCTGTTACTACTGCATGTTACTACTGCCTGTTACTACTGCCTGTTACTACTGTCTGTTACTACTGTCTGTTACTACTGCATGTTACTACTGTCTGTTACTACTGCATGTTACTACTGTCTGTTACTACTGTCTGTTACTACTGTCTGTTACTACTGCATGTTACTACTGCATGTTACTACTGTCTGTTACTACTGTCTGTTACTACTGTCTGTTACTACTGCATGTTACTACTGCATGTTACTACTGCCTGTTACTACTGTCTGTTACTACTGTCTGTTACTACTGTCTGTTACTACTGCATGTTACTACTGCATGTTACTACTGTCTGTTACTACTGTCTGTTACTACTGTCTGTTACTACTGTCTGTTACTGCTGTCTGTTACTGCTGTCTGTTGATTCTATGTTATTGAGGATTCATCTATTCTAAGTGTTTACCTCATTGATTGCTCTTTAAAATCAGAGCTTCTTCATGAATCCATGGAAGGAAGGTTTTTAATGTGTTGATTCAGCCTTGAGGAGATGAAATGAGATGAAATTAGAATCTACAATTAATTCAATTTATTTAAATTCCTCTGGGTCTCGGATCACAATGCATTGCTTCTTCTTTAACAGCACGAGGGTGAGGAGATGATCATTATCAATGTTGCATGAATGTTCTTCAAGCCATCTTTCATAAGCGTAGAATACCCCACTCATCTCTCTTCTCTCTCTCTCTCTCTCTCTCTCTCTCTCTCTCTCTCTCTCTCTCTCTCTCTCTCTCTCTCTCTCTCTCTCTCTCTCTCTCTCTCTCTCTCGCTCTCTCTCTCTCTCTCCCCCTCTCTCTCTCCCTCTCCCTCTCCCCCTCTCCCTCTCATTCCCTATGCAGGGTCAAGCAGATGTCCCCCCTCAACATCAGCAGTCCCCACGATGACCAGAAGCAGCAGCAGCAGAGTCATCCAGACTGGTTCTCTGTGCCGGTCCCTCCCTCCTCGGGGCCTCGCCACCGGGTCACCGGCCTGTCCCCCGCCACCCGCTACCAGTTCAACGTTCTGGCCCAGAACTCCTTGGGCGTGGGCCTCTTCAGCGAGCGGGTCTCCGTCCGCACCCTGGGTGGGTCGCGCTCCCGTCCACCTCCTTCTGTAACTGTAGATAGATGAGTCATGGATATCGTCCTATGAGTACAAAGTTCTACTTTATTTAGTATCAATCGGACATTTTGACCGCAAGCAACTGACAGTAAATTAGTCAGTTTTACAGGGTTACAGGGTTTAGTCATCTTTAATATAGGGAGGCAGTATAGCTCAGGAAGTGAGCAGGTCGCCTCACAACTCACAACTAGGTCGCCTCACAGCTAGCAAAAACTGTGGAGGTGTCCTTGAGCAAGACACCCTATGTGGCTCGGGGCATGGTTGAATGAGTGTATGAATGGGTGAATGTGAGGCATGACTTGTAAAGCGCTTTGGATAAAAGCGCTATATAAAAGCATCCATTGCTATTTAGTCATTATTCTATGCTTTTCTCCAAAGCTTTGCTTTTACAGACATGTCATTAACTGAGCAGGTTGGGGTTAGCTCGCTCAAGGATGCCTACAGGTAGATTCTTGTGAGCATTGGGATTCGAACCCGGAACCTTTCACTCTTGAAGTCAAACAGGCTGACCCTATGTACCATCTTTCCTCTGAGCACGTTCTCGTCTGACAGCAGCAGCTTTTCCCTGCAAGGAACCATCCACTGCTCCAGTTCTCAGAACGCCAGCATTCACGTCCATCTGATTCCTTTGGCCTGGATGGCTGTTATGTTTTTCTATTTGTTCTTTTGATAAAAAAAGAAAGGATGACTTTGTGGCCGCCATCCTCTGGGTGTTCTTCAGACGTCTGCGTCCTCCTGGATGTGTCGTGTAACTCTTCCCGTGGCGGTGCTCTCCCTTTAGATGTCGGCTCGAGGCCTGTCTAGAGTCTAAGAGACAAGCAGCGTTTGGTACAACTCTTGGTAGGGACTCCAAAAATAGTCGTTATCCAGTGAGAGAGGGTCTGGCAACGCACAGAACACTCAGGAAGCCCAGTGAGGAAAAATATCAGACATTTGGATGAGTTCCGAGTGTTTGGGTTCCCCACACACACCACATGGATCTTTTGGTGATGAAAAAGGTTGAAGAACCCCTGACCTATAGACGTAGGGGACTGACTGTTCTCCGTCTCCCCTCAGACGCTCCGGTGCCTAGGAGGGCCACGCTGAGGCCCCCGGGGGCCCTGTCCGTCAACCGGACCTCGGGTGGGGTCCTCCTGCGGTGGGCCCCGCCCCCGGCCCACCGTCCTCCCGTCACTGCCCTCGTTCTGCAGGGCCGCTCCGACCGCGGCGAATGGCTGACGCTGGAGCGGGACGTGGAGGCCAACGCCAGCCAGCTGCTGGTCCCCGGGCTGCTCCAGGTAACCCCCCCACCCCCCCCGGTGGGTCACACCTGTACCTTTACTTCATTGTGTTTGTGTTGCTTCTGGCCCCTCTGCTAAACCTCTCCAATGGCCAATGTGCCAAATGATTCAGGTCCACGTGTTTAGCATTTTGGACCAAATCCATTTTAGTTTAGTGTTTGAAAAGGTGGTAGAAAACCTCCCAAGCGTGTTGGAGCTGTTTGCCGGGCGGTACGAACGCCCCCCCACTGCGTAGCGGATTGGGGTTCTAGTACCAGATGAAAGAGTGGGGGGGGAAGCCGAGCTCCCCGGGACTCAACAGCCTCAACAAACACACACACACACACACACACACACACACACCACACACACACACACACACACACACACACACACACACACACACACACACACACACACACACACACACACACACACACACGCCTCCGAGGCCTGCTGCCTCGCCGTCCTGGGGAGGCAGGTTTTGAGGCCCTCCCTCCCCGCCCCTCTCTGTCAGGCAGCGGCCTGGGATCTGGTGTGACACACACACACACACACACACACACACACACACACACACACACACACACACACCACACACACACACACCACACACACTCACACACACACACACACACACACACACACACACACACACACACACACACACACACACACACACACACACACACACACACACACACACACACACACACACACACACACACACACACACACACACACACACACACACCTCATGCTCCCTCAGAGACCAATCGGCGTGCAGGAGAAGGGCTGTCCTGTTTGTGCTTAGGTTTCTATCTGCTGTACCTCCGCACTGTCCCGCTTTGAGGGCTCAATTATTCCCAGCAGCCGTCTCCGGCGTGCCGTCTCCCCCTCCGTCTCCCCCTCCGTCTCTCCCTCCGTCGCCCCCTCCGTCTCCCCCTCCGTCGCCCCCTCCGTCTCCCCCTCCGTCGCCCCCTCCGTCTCCCCCTCCGCTCGTGTTGGGTTCAGCCCTGCCTGTCTCCATCTCCCTCCCCCCTCCTCACCCCATCCTCCCTCCCCCTTCACAGGCTCTACATTCAAATGAACCATATTAGCATTTTGGGCACGGCGGCGTGTTGACAAAGTGTGGTTTCATCCTCTGTCCCCCCCTGCTGTGTGTGTGTGTGTGTGTGTGTGTGTGTGTGTGTGTGGTGTGTGTGTGTGTGTGTCTGATGGTGTGTGTGTGTCTGATTGTGTGTGTGTCTGATGGTGTGTGTGTGTCTGATTGTGTGTGTGTGTGTGTCTGATGGTGTGTGTGTGTGTCTCTTGTGTTTTTGTTTGAATGGGTGTATCTTTGTGTGTATCTAATGGTGTGTGTGTGTGTGTGTCTGACGGTGTGTGTGTATGTATATCTGATTGTGTGTGTGTGTGTGTCTGACTGTGTGTGTGTGTCTGGCAGTGTGTGTGTGTGTGTGTATATCTGACGGTGTGTGTGTGTGTGTGTGTGTGTGTGTGTGTGTCTGACGGTGTGTGTGTGTGTATATCTGACGGTGTGTGTGTGTGTGTCTGACGGTGTGTGTGTGTGTGTGTGTGTGTGTGTATATCTGACGGTGTGTGTGTGTGTGTGTGTGTGTATCTGACGGTGTGTGTGTCTCAGGACCGTGTGTACGAGCTGCGGTTGCGGTCCCGGATAGGGGAGGTGCTGAGTGAGCCCAGTCCATCAGTCAACGTCTCCACTGTGGGTAGGTGTTCTCCTGCTGCCTGGCCCAAACACCCACCCTCCATCCTCCTCCTCCACCCTCCTCCACCTCCATTCCTCCTCCTCCACCCTCCATTCCTCCACCTCCATGCCTCCACCCTCCATCCCCCCTCCTCCACCCTCTCCCCTCCCTCCAGCCGGAGCTCTACCCTCCACCCTTCCTCCCCCACCTGTCCCTCCATGCACCCCCCTCTCACTACCCCCACCCTGTTATCTCTCCTTCTATTCTCTGTTCATCTCTCCCATCTTTATCTCGCCCACTTCGGGTCTCTCTCTCTCTCTCTCTCTCTCTCGCTCTTTCTATCTTTTGCTTTCTCTGTCTCTGTCTCTGTCTCTGTCGCTGTATCTCTCTCTCTCTCTCTCTCTCTCTCTCTCTCTCTCTCTCTCTCTCTCTCTCTCTCTCTCTCTCTCTCTCTCTCTCTCTCTCTCTCTCTCTCTCTCTCTCTCGCTCTCTCTCTCTCTCTCTCTCTCTCTCTCTGTATCTCTCTCGCACACACTCGCACACACCCAGACACACACACACGCAGACACACACACACACACAGACACACACACATACACACTCGCACACACCCAGACACACACACACACACGCAGACGCAGACACACACACACACGCAGACACACACACACGCAGACACACACACACACACACGCAGACACACACACGCAGACACACACACACACACACACACACACACACACACACACACACACACGCAGACACACACACGCAGACACACACACACACACACACACACACACACACACACACACACACACACACACACACACACACACACACACACACACACACACACACACACACACACACACACACACGCAGACACACATAGTTGGTACAATTAGTACAATAGTAGTAGTACAATAATAGTACAATTAGTAGAAGACGAAGTACTGACCCGGTCACATTTGATTGTGTCAAATGTATTTGTGTTTGTAATAGCACATATATATATATTATATATATTCATGGTTGTATATTCGACAGCGTATGATTTGTTTCCAAGTGGAACAACAAGTAATTATGTGGGTAAGAGGTGTGAGAGGAGGAGAGAAGCGCTTTGGCCCGGAGCGCGGCCAAGTTGGCTAGCAACACGCAGTCGCCAGTTGTGTGTTGTAGCTAGGCTTGGTATGGGGAGGAGTGGCTGAGAGGTTGGTTGGTTGGTGCTGCCTGTGCAGACTCGTTATCATCATCATCATCATCATCATCCTCCTCATCCTCATCATCATCCTCATCCTCATCGTCATCATCACGAAAAGTTAGCCCGATCTTGAGGGAAATGACGGAGATTGTGTATTTTCAATCAAGCCCCCCCCCCTTTTTACTGGCGTTACGAGCGTCTTACTAAGTAGATTGTTTGCTTGTTAGTTAGCTAGATATTGTTCTATTGTTTGCCAACTTATTGTACTTTTACCTGAACTTATTGTTCTTCTACCTGAGCACTGGTTCAGTTCTTGGAAACTTGTTAGGTCACTTTTGACTTCTAGTGACGACTTGTTCTCTCACCTTCCTTTGTTAAACACACTATTCGAAGTCGCTTTGGATAAAAGCATCTGCTAAATGACTGGAATGTAATGTAGTGTAGTGTAGTGTAATGTAATGTAGTGTAATGTAGTGTAGTGTAATGTACAACAACAACAAATCGTGAGGATTGAATCCTCTTTATTGGTCACATACATGAAGACATACAGTGAAATGTGTTCTCTGCATTTAACCCATCCTAGTATTAGGAGCAGTGGGCAGCTATTCATACAGCGCCCGGGGAGCAGTTAGGGTTAGAGTCTTCCTCAAGGACACCTCGACAGTTTTTGCTAGGAGGAGCCGGGGATCGAACCAGCAACCTTCCAGTTGTGAGGCGACCGCTCTACCTCCTGAGCTAGACTGCCGACTGCCGCCCATGTAGTGTAGTGTAGTGTAGTGTAATGTAATGTAGTGTAATGTAATGTAGTGTAATGTATGTAATGTAGTGTAATGTAGTGTAGTGTAATGTAATGTATGTAGTGTAATGTAATGTAATGTAGTGTAATGTAGTGTAGTGTAATGTAATGTAATGTAGTGTAATGTAGTGTAATGTAATGTAATGTAATGTAGTGTAATGTAGTGTAATGTCACTACTGGGCGGTGGATTTCTAAAATGGAAAACTCGTGGTGTAGCATTCTGAGTCACACACCGTCGCTTCCAACCAATCACAGCGCACTATGATGATAAAGCAGACCAAACCAAATGCTTTTATTGTCATTGTACAACCAAATCCTCACGCTCACTCTTTACAAAGACCAATTAAAAATTGTAATTATAAAAAAAACCTGAAATAAACTGTTAAAAAAAAAATAGTATATATACCTATTTCAGTAGAATGTTGTCATTGCCGTGGACCCGTTTAGACTTGGGCGTCCACCGCGCTCTGGAGCTCCCTCTGTTATCATATCTCCTCTCCTGTCTTCTATCGATCGCCGAGCCCCAGCCACCCGGGGGCTGGGGATGCCATAGCCTCATGAAGCGCTCTGGGATCTCTCCCAAGCGACACACACTGGGGAGAACTTCTCACCCTCGGGGGGAGGAGGATGAACAATAGGGGAGTAGTATAGTGTGAGTAACGTAAAGAGAGAAGAAACCTGTTCTAGTCAATGGAAGAGAATGGACCTGGAAGCTTTCATTTATACATCAGCCATTTCTCAATGGCCGGTAGTACATACATGGTTACACTTTACCAGTAAGTCATCAACCTTAACTAAGGCAGTAAAAATAATTATTATAGCAAAATCACAGCATGTAACCCTACAATAATGTATAAATAGATACCTTGGTTAACATGAACACCATTGCTTTAGTTAACATTAACACTATCAGTTAACTGTTAGTTAATGCTAATTACTACTCTGGCTAATGTTAATTAATTGTTTATTAATGTACCCTTATTGTCAAGTGTTAACCATGACGGAATGGCGCCTTTAACCTCATTTCACAGGCCTTTTTATTGCACTAAACCAATACATGGTGAACACTACATAACACTACATAACGCTATATAACACTACATAACACTACATAACGCTATATAACACTACATAACACTACATAACACTATACAACACGAAATAACACTACATAACACTATATAACACGAAATAACACTACATAACACTACATAACGCTATATAACACTACATAACACTACATAACGCTATATAACACTACATAACACTACATAACGCTATACAACACGAAATAACACTACATAACACTACATAACG
Source organism: Muraenolepis orangiensis (assembly GCA_027704905.1). Taxonomy (NCBI): domain Eukaryota; kingdom Metazoa; phylum Chordata; class Actinopteri; order Gadiformes; family Muraenolepididae; genus Muraenolepis; species Muraenolepis orangiensis. Next base: position 773,333 of record CM051006.1, read on the forward strand.
CTATATAACACTACATAACACTACATAACGCTATATAACACTACATAACACTACATAACGCTATACAACACGAAATAACACTACATAACACTATATAACACTATATAACACTACATAACACTATATAACACAATATGACACTATATAACACCACATAACTCTATATAACTCTATATAACACAATATGACACTGTATAACACTATATAACACTACATAACACTATATAACACTATATAACACTACATAACACTATATCATTCTATATAACACAATATGACACTGTATAACACTATATAACACTACATAACAATACATAACACTATATAACACTATATAACACTATATAACACTACATAACACTATATAACTCTATATAACACTATATAACACTACATAACACTATATAACACTATATAACACTACATAACACTATATAACGCTATATAACACTACATAACACTACATAACACTATATAACACTACATAACACTATATAACACTACATAACATAACATAACACTATATAACACAATATGACACTGCATAACACTATACAACACTATATAACACTATATAACACTACATAACACTATATAACACTATATAACACTACATAACACAACATAACACTATATAACACAATATGACACTGCATAACACTATACAACACTATATAACACTATATAACACTATATAACTCTGTATAACACGATATGACACTATATAACACTACATAACACTATATAACAGTACATAACACTATACAATATATAACACACTATATAACCCTATATAACACTATATGAGACAATAACGTTAAGAACCCTGGTTGTTTCCCAGGGCTGGGGCTCCGCCGGGAGACGTCCCCTCAGCCCGAGTCCGTCCTCAGCCCGAGTCCGTCCCTCAGCCGCTGCTGGCTGGCATCCTGGGCGGCGTGGTCTTCATGTGTCTGGCTCTCCTCCTGCTGCTGCTGGCCGCTAGCTGCTTCCTCGCGCGGCGGAGGGAGAAGCGGCTAAAGCGGAAGCAACGGCGGAACAACATCGACGACGACGGTAAAATAAACAACAACCACCACAACAACAAGAAGCGGTAAACGGAAACAGCCATCGACCGGCCCGCCCCCCCGTCCCGCCCGCCCCCCTCGGTCTGGGATGTCATCGGTTACTCGCTGACACTGGAAGGCGCTGGTCGCTTCGGTCTGTTGCATTAATCAGTGCTCGCACCGCAGGAGTTTGGGAGCAAAATCTTGTACAACCCCCCCCCCCCCCCCCTGTCCCCTCTCCCCTCTCCCCTCTCCCCTCTCCCCTCTCCCCCACCACCACCGCCCGAGCGATCCATGAGAGACCTTATTGATGTCATTTACATTAGCCCACTAATTAGGGTCGTTTGTCATTAGCCTGATAAACGGCCAAGCTTTTGGGGACACGGCTTGGCGTCCGCCACGCTCCTCTAATGGCTTCTTATTAGGGATAATTATGTTTTTTAAGCTTCTTGGTCAGCACTGTAATATCCACGGTGAGTCATGTGACATCTCTCCACCTCTCTCCACCCCCCCCCCCCCCCACACACACACCTCCCCTCTGCAGATCCTGTTCCTGCCATCTATAAATGCCCGTCCATGTGAGTACCACTTCCTCATTCCCATAATCATGCCCTTCCATGGACATGTAACGTGACCAACCAAGAAGAATAGTCTTTTACAAAAATCAGCGTTTGAATAATGAATATTTTCATGGTTAATCGTCTCTGTCTCTGTTGCCGGCGCAGTGACTGGTACTGTAGGGTTCGTCTTCTCCTCCCTCGCCCCCACTACTGTATGTCTCTCTCTCTCTCCCCTCTCTCTCTCTCTCTCTCTCTCTCTCTCTCTCTCTCTCTCCTCTCTCTCTCTCTCTCTCCCCTCTCTCTCTCTCTCTCTCTCTCTCTCTCTCTCTCTCTCTCTCTCTCTCTCTCTCTCTCTCTCTCTCTCTCTCTCTCTCTCTCTCTCCTCTCTCTCTCTCTCTCTCTCTCTCTCTCTCTCTCTCTCTCTCTCTCTCTCTCTGCATTTCTCCCTCTCCCTCCATCTCTCCTTATATAACTTCCTCCACCTCTTTTAATATCTCCCTCCTTCCCCTCACCGCTCATCCCCACCCTCTGCCTTCATCAGGAGGACGCCAGGCAGCAGCAGTCCAGACAGTGTGCTGAAGAAAAGCCTCCTCCGCTCACATAATCTCTACCCCACCACCTCCTCCACCACCTCCTCCTCCTCCTCTTCATCCTCCTCGTCCTCCTCTCAGTCGCACAGCGGTTACTTCAGTAAAGGCAGCCCGCCCGATTATCAGGACCAGCATATGGAGCTTCTGCCTGCCTCCCACCACCACCACCTCCCCCACCACCACCACCTCCCCACCCTCCCCCACCACCTCCCCCACCACCTCCACCTCCCCCCCCTCCCCCACCACCTCCACCAACACCACCTCCACGCCACCTCCCCGCGCAGAACCAACACCCTCACTAGGGCCGCGTCCTCCGCCTGCTCCTCCCACCTGGAGCTCATCTCCAGGGGCCCCGACGGGCGCTTCGCGGCCCCCGCCGACGGCCAGTCTCTGTCCTCCACGCTGGACTACGAGAAGGTGGCCCCCAGGCGCGGAGGCCGCTCCTCCCGCGCCGCGACCTTCCAGCGCTCCGCCTCTCTTCCCTCCCGCGGGCGGGGCCAGGGTGCGCCACCGCCGTTCGTCCTCTCCGTGGACCTCCCGCCGTGCCGACCGCTGAGCTTCGCCGCCGGCCCAGAGCGGCGCTCCGCGACCCTTCAAGGACGCTATCTGTGTGACAGAAATTCTGTGGCTGGTGGGTCCGATTGGAGGGGCTCCCTCCGTAGCTCGGTCGCCTCCCCGCCGCCTCCGGGGGAAGACGGCAGCCCTGCCCACCCGGCCGCGAAGCCTCCGGGCCTGCCGTCCACCACGGCGAGCACCCTGGTGCTCCAGATGGAGCATGAGAGGGAGCGGGGGAACCTGAGCCGGTGCCTGCAGCTGGCCCAGGAGCGGGAGGAGCTGGAGTGGGAGCTGAGGAGCTACACGCTGGAGAGGAACGGCGGCGCTGACGGGGCTCTGGAGGTGGAGGACGGCGAGGGACGCGTCCCGCGGCAGAAGAGCGGTGCCCGCTACGCGCCCTGCCCCCCCCACTGGGACGGTGACACGGGGAGCTGTGATCTTTCTGTGACCTCGACGTGTGATTTGGCTCCGAGGCTGAAGCCCTTCCAAGCGCTTCCTCACGGGGGCTCTTTTCGTGGCTCCGAGGCCCGGCGTCCGGTTTCATCTCCCGAGCAGCAGCAGCCAGAGGTGGCAGACATCCGTTCCAGAGACAGATTAACCCTCAAGCACCTCTCCGCCGAGCGTCAGTCACACGGAAGAGGCGAGGCGGGACCGGAGGACTGTGATCGCTCCCTCCGATGCCATCGCGTAACGAGCCAACGGAGCGATGTGTCGCCCGAGGCGGGGAGACGGAGAGATCTCTCGATGCCGCCATCCGTCCGCGACCATAAATATGCAGAACATTTCGTTGTGGCTGTCAGTGGGGAGCCAGCGCCTTCCAAAGCCCAGACGGCTGTTACTGAGACCCCAGACGCGTGCGGCGAGATGAGTGTGGACGAGCCGGTGTTGGAGATAAGACCGTCTGAGAAGAGCGTGTCGCACCTCACCATCACCACGTCTCTCCGACGGCAGCCCAAGGGCTACAGAGGACCCGGGGGCCTGACCGCCTTACCCGGGCAGAGTTTCCAAATGGCTCGCAGGGCCTCGTCCTCCGGTCCTCCCGGGCGTCACCTGTGGAAAACGAGCAGCCTCGGCTCGGATAAGTACGACTACCACCACCAGCGCAGTCTCAGTCTGGACTACGGCAAATACCAGCAGGCCAAGTTCCTGACCCCGGACGCCTGGGTGGACTCCCTCAGCCAGGAGAACTGCTCCATGTCTCCCACACGCCGCCCGGATCTCCTCCTGCGGGGGTCCCAGAGCACCCCCGTGCCGCAGACCCCCAAACCCCTCGCTCATCCCCACCTTGATCTCCCATCTCCGCCACCAGGGACTCCCTCTCTTCCTGACTCCTCCTCTTCCATCCGGACACCCGATGGGCAGCCTCCCTCGCTGAGGCGCACCCCGGGTCCCGCTGCTCGTTCCTGTGACGTCCCTACCAGAGAGTGGACCGTCTTGTCTCCGGCGGCGCTGGGATGGCCCGCCCCGGGGCCGTGGGGCTCGGGGCCCCAGGCAGACGCCGCCATGGAATCCCTTAGAGGCTCAGGGTCCTTGAGGCGAGACGGGGGCCACGGAGATGGAGAACGAGAGCCCGGCATCCCTGGACCTCTGGCTCGGGGCATCATCTCCCCACCTCCTGTCTCCTACGACGATAAAGCCGGGGGAGACGATGAAGACGAGGTGGACACCACCGACCAGGGCCGCCATGGCCATGAGGCGGACGAGGTGAGGGGCTATGTTGCAGTGCAGGGTCCCGCCACCAGGGGCAGCTTCAGCAGCTACGCCAGCAGCGGGCGAGGCAGCATGGAGACGGCCAGCGGGCGGCTGTCCATCTGCCTCTCGCCGACGCTCTCCAAGTCCCCGGACGAGATAGAGGAGGACGCCGAGGACCTCGGCCGGCATCTCGACAACACCAGTAGGAGGTATTGACATGATGCGAACATACATGTGCTGACATGATCCTAGGGAATAGGTAATGCAAAGGGACACCTACAGGTGTCGTGTTGTGACAAAAATGTCACGACACGACACCTGTAGCAAAAGAAAAGTCTAAATACAACGCTATGCGCTGCTATTTCAAAAACATACCTATAGCTTAATAATAGCATATTCAGAATGAGCTAAAGGTTAAACTATATACCGTTTATGACAAAGAATTTACAAAAAACAACATTAGACTAATTTTAAATCGTAAATTAACATTTGATTAAATAGCAGCTTGTCATCGAGGCAACACACGCCACAGTGCCAGTCGGTAACCAATTAAACACATGGGAGTTTAACCCACGCCGGCGGAGTGCCTCCTGGAGGAGCCGTCTCTCTCTCTCTCTCCTGATAAAAACTCTCTTCAGCGATCAACGTGGTTTGTTTACCTTCCAGAAGGAAAGCCTCGGTAGACGAGAGCTACGAGTGGGATGAAGACGCTCCGCCGCCCGGAACACGCCGGGTGCAGTTTCAAGGTAGGCCTCTTAACCCCTCACTTTGTGCCCTTTATAGTTTGACTTTGCATCGAGCCGCCGGGATCAAGAAAAACAACAACAACACAACTGTTTACGCCCCCCCCCCCTTCTCCTGGGTTCACGTGTTGAGATGATAACACACACACACACACACACACACACACACACACACACACACACACACACACACACACACACACACACACACAATGGGAACGTACACACCACACAGACACACACACACACACACACACACACACACACACACACACAATGGGAACATACACACCACACAGACACACACACACACACACACAATGTGTGTGTATGTGGTCTCTGTGTGTACGTATACACAGAGACCCACAAAAACGAATTAGCTACATATGGCTGCGCAAAATACATTCAATAGATTTAATAAATAAATAATGCAATTATGTTAGTTATTAAGTTAAAAAATCCATACATTCATGACATGAATTCAATCAATTCAGTTTATGAATCATGTATAAGGGAGCAAGGACATTTGACGTCATCACATCGGATTCAGAGATCGGGAACTCTTTCTCATCTTCCTCCTCCTTCACCACCTCCTTCTTACTCCTCTCCATCCTTATTCCCCTCCTCATCCTCTCTTCTTCCACATTCTCCGCCCTTTCCCCATCCTCCTCTTCTTCCTTGTCCTCCACCTCCTCCTTGTCCTTCTCCTCCTCCTTCTCCTCCTCTTTCACCTCCTCCTCTTCTTCCTCCCTGTCCACCTATACCTCATCCTTCTGGCCCTCCACATCCTCCTCTTCTTCCTCCTTGTCCTCCTCCCTCTTATACTCCTCCTTCTCTTCCTCTTATTTCTCCTTGTCCTCCTTCACATCCTCCTCCTCCTCCTCCTCCTCCTCCTCCTCCTCCTCCTCCTCCTCTTCCTCCTCCTCCTCCTCCTCCTCCTCCTCCTCCTCCTCCTCCTCCTCCTCCTCCTCCTCCTCCTCCTCCTCCTCCTCCTCCTCCCCCTCCTCATCCTCCCTCCCCTTCCTCCTCCTCCTCCTCCTCCTCCTCCTCCTCCTCCTTCACAGACCCGTGTGGGTCCCAGGAGCTGCAGAGGAGCCCGTCCCGCTGTAGTCTTGTGAGCGTCCAGGCGTGGACCGGCAGGAGCTGTTCCCCTCAGGTGGAGGTGGACACCGTCCTGTTCTGACCGCCCGTCTACCCTAGAGACCACATGTGGGACACCTTCACTCACCGGACGGGATATTATGTGAGATGAGGAGTTTGATTTGATGACCAAAATATATGTTTAAAACTTTTTTTAAGGTTTAAGTGTCTAAAGCTTTTGAGGAGTCATATATGGAATTAAGAAGAAATATTATTTTTTATATATTATATTATGTAAGATAAGTGTTTGAGGAGACATCAGGATCTAGATACTTGGTATTGCATCCCATCTCATCATTGTTTTATAACTATATGTATCAGTTGTAATTTGTCATTTGTTTTAAGATATTCAAACATTTACATTTTTGAGATGCTTGGTTGAGATTCATTTTAGTGCAAATACAAATATAGTCTATCCATAAATATATAGTATATATTCCATTCATAAATATATAGCATATATTCCATTCATAAATATATAGTATATAGTCCATTCATAAATATATAGTATATAGTCCATCTAAGACGATAAACCTAAAGCCATCACAGACAGAGACATGGCTCTATACTTCATGGAGTTTCATTTCATAAAGCATTTTATGTTTGTAAATATTGATGTCTGGGGGGAAAAAAGGGAGATAAACCACTTAAAATGTATCTTGACTTCACGCTAGAGGTGGGAGGAAAGATATAAGCTCAAACTCCACGTTTGAAAAGGAACATCCTTGGTTTACTTTATTTTGTGTAAAGAAGTAAAGACTGAAGGGGAAATTAACCTTTCTTTCTTGTTGTATGTGTATATATATACATGTGTGTATATATATATATATATATATATATATATATATATATATATATATATATATATATATATATGCATGTATATAGATAGATAGATAGATAGATAGATAGATAGATAGATAGATAGATAGATAGATAGATAGATAGATAGATAGATAGATAGTGGGAAATTGTTGTGCAACAGTTGCAATACAAAGTAGGAGACAATATAAGGTTAAAAATATATACAATAGTGCAAAATGTTTTATACAAATATATATATATAGAGAGAGAATCAGAGAAATGTCTAAATAAAAAATAAGATAAAAATAAGATGGGATGAGGTGTATTATAGATGATGTGCAATGTTCAACAAGATGAGGTAAGATGCAGTATTTGGCAAAATAGCAACATATACAGTAGAGAGAGAGAGAGAGAGAGAGAGAGAGAGAGAGAGAGAGAGAGAGAGAGAGAGAGAGAGAGAGAGAGAGAGAGAGAGAGAGAGAGAGAGAGAGAGAGAGAGAGAAAGGACCTCAGGTCACTGTGTCTCCTCTCTGTCCATCTCACCACCTGAGGTGGATCCATTGTAAAGTCTTATAGCCAGCGGGAGAAAGGACTTCCTGTGGCGTTCTGTAGTGCATCTCAGTGCTAAAAGTGTGAAGTCTAAAATTGGATGAATACTTTAAGGGTGTGTGTCCCTCCATGACACACACCCTCCATGACACACACCCTCCATGACACACACACTCCATGACACACACGCTGTAACCAGGTTTACAAAGGAAACGATGAATTGGGTCAAAGCTCGTAAATTGTCTTAATTTCTTATCCTTGGCATGTCACCCTTCTGTCTGTTATAATACATTGATGGTTGAAGTAATACATTATATGAAACTATATCTGTTATATTTTATAACAAATAATATTTATGAAATATCAAGAGATCGACATCTAGAGATTGTATTTTGCTTGCTTGCTTACTTTACCTAAAGTGCTGATGAATATTTTTTTATCTTCATTGAAAAATGTCTCTTATGCAAATGATATGTATATCAAATATAGGCTACAATAATAATATACATCCATGACAAACAGAACTATTACAAAATATCTTTACACAATTACAAAATATATATGATAATGTTAATTTATCATGAGAGTCAGCTTTCAAGTTCTTTAATTGAGAAGCAGTTTAACAATTCTCATGGAAATGAGCACTTGGTGCTAAAATGAGATGAGGTCTATTTATGGGAAATTCTGTTTACTTTGTTCCAAATATAATTTCATGACTTCTTGTGTATGCAGAGTTAAAATATATATCCAGGATCCAGGCCAGGATCAAAATGGACATCAATTTCTGGTAACTTTCCATGATGTTTGGAGGGAAATGTATTCATATCTTTGTTAACAAACCATCTGGGAGACCAAGAAAACTGTTTCTCTGACTACTTTCAACGGCTTTCAAAGTCCTAGCCAGTAACTGTCGTTAGTGAAGAGATTATATATATTGTACAATAGTCTACTTTTACCGAGATGTTTGGTCATTGGTTAAAAATAGGAAACCTATATTTTACAGTTTTTATACAATGTGTACTCTTGAATACTTTTTGATTTGTTGATTTGCGATGCTGTTTTTTCTAAATTGTTGACTTACTTTCTTTAAGATTTCCCCTGAATGAATAAATGTTCCCCTCAAGAACAACTCCCGCTGTTTGCTTATTGAAAGTTTACCATCAAGAAATGCTAAACTTCTCCTGTCTCTTCTTGTCTTGCATGTTTGTCAAAATAAGCTACTTCTTAATGTGAAGTGACACAATTATATATCTTTTTTCATCTTGATAATAACAATTTAACTAAAAAAGAATGTCTGTACCTCATAGAGACTAACATCTGGACGACCCGATGTCATATTTGACCGTTGTCAATTTTGTCAATTCTAAATCTTTAAATGGCTTTAAATCTAATAATTTCGGTTGAAAATAATCATGTTATTTTTGGCACAACACAGCGCTACTAAGTGGGGTTGTGTTTTTGTTGGTTTTAATTGTTTTTAAAAGCTGATGTGTGCCATCAACAAGAGAATAAGCTGTGGCTTTGAACAAGTGCATTTTAACACACACCGTTTAGCTTGGCAGTCCAATCCTTCCCTCATTCCCTACTCCCTCTCTAGTAGTTCAATGTAGAGGACTATATAGTGAAATCCTTCCCTCATTCCCTACTCCCTCTCTAGTAGTTCAATGTAGAGGACTATATAGTGAAATCCTTCCCTCATTCCCTACTGAGTAGGGAATGAGGGAAGGATTTCACTATATAGTCCTCTACATTGAACTACTAGAGAGGGAGTAGGGCCTACTCCCTCTCTAGTAGTTCAATGTAGAGGACTATATAGTGAAATCCTTCCCTCATTCCCTACTCCCTCTCTAGTAGTTCAATGTAGAGGACTATATAGTGAAATCCTTCCCTCGTTCCCTTCTCCCTCTCTAGTAGTTCAATGTAGAGGACTATATAGTGAAATCCTTCCCTCATTCCCTACTCCCTCTCTAGTAGTTCAATGTAGAGGACTATATAGTGAAATCCTTCCCTCATTCCCTACTCCCTCTCTAGTAGTTCAATGTAGAGACTATATAGTGAAATCCTTCCCTCATTCCCTACTCCCTCTCTAGTAGTTCAATGTAGAGGACTATATAGTGAAATCCTTCCCTCATTCCCTACTCCCTCTCTAGTAGTTCAATGTAGAGGACTATATAGTGAAATCCTTCCCTCATTCCCTACTCCCTCTCTAGTAGTTCAATGTAGAGGACTATATAGTGAAATCCTTCCCTCATTCCCTACTCCCTCTCTAGTAGTTCAATGTAGAGGACTATATAGTGAAATCCTTCCCTCGTTCCCTTCTCCCTCTCTAGTAGTTCAATGTAGAGGACTATATAGTGAAATCCTTCCCTCATTCCCTACTCCCTCTCTAGTAGTTCAATGTAGAGACTATATAGTGAAATCCTTCCCTCATTCCCTACTCCCTCTCTAGTAGTTCAATGTAGAGGACTATATAGTGAAATCCTTCCCTCATTCCCTACTCCCTCTCTAGTAGTTCAATGTAGAGGACTATATAGTGAAATCCTTCCCTCGTTCCCTTCTCCCTCTCTAGTAGTTCAATGTAGAGGACTATATAGTGAAATCCTTCCCTCATTCCCTACTCCCTCTCTAGTAGTTCAATGTAGAGGACTATATAGTGAAATCCTTCCCTCATTCCCTACTCCCTCTCTAGTAGTTCAATGTAGAGACTATATAGTGAAATCCTTCCCTCATTCCCTACTCCCTCTCTAGTAGTTCAATGTAGAGGACTATATAGTGAAATCCTTCCCTCATTCCCTACTCCCTCTCTAGTAGTTCAATGTAGAGGACTATATAGTGAAATCCTTCCCTCATTCCCTACTCCCTCTCTAGTAGTTCAATGTAGAGGACTATATAGTGAAATCCTTCCCTCATTCCCTACTCCCTCTCTAGTAGTTCAATGTAGAGGACTATATAGTGGAATCCTTCCCTCATTCCCTACTCCCTGTCTAGTAGTTCAATGTAGAGGACTATATAGTGAAATCCTTCCCTCATTCCCCACTCCCTCTCTAGTAGTTCAATGTAGAGGACTATATAGTGAAATCCTTCCCTCAGTCCCTACTACTATATAAGGAGCTCATCTGCAAACTTTTCTGCCACTTTTCCTTCAGCACTATAATGTTGTGATAGTATAATGTTGAACACTATTATTCCCAATGCATTGTGGGATACGATGAGTTCCCTATATAGGGTATAATGGTTATAATAGTATAATAGTTGTCCCTGTCCAATCAGCCAGAGCTGCAACATGGCAAACTCACTATGACCACACACAGACCTCAAGCTCCACACTCTTTCATGGCTAATGTGTTTTTCCCAACCCAAGGCCTGAAGACATCAGGTCATCCGCTTCCTTACTGAATGAAAGACCACTGATTGTTATGATTCTGTGAATGTCAACTGAATCAATGGCTCGTGATTTGATTGTATTTATCGCTGAAATTATTTTCTGACTATCTTAAGTTTTAAAGGTTTTTAGAATTCATTCAAGGTTGGCTTCTTTATAGCGGGCCCTGGGTGTGAAAGCCACAAGGACACACTTTTTAAAAGAGAACTATATATCATATATATATAACTATATATATATATATACTATATCAAATATTGTGTAAAAATCTTATTTGGCGACCTCTCTGAGTCTGAAAGATGAGCACTCTCATATCTGACCCTTCTCCTCCACCAGCACCACCTTCCAAACAGAAAGCTGTGCTGAGAAGACAGAAGCCCTGTGCTTAACCAGCGAGGACCGTAGATCTCAGGGGGACGGCCGGGAGGTGTTTAATGTACCCTGTAACTTGTTCTGGCCGGCAACCAGGGACCATCGCAGCCTGGCTGGCGTCGGAGGCGATGATGCCTGCTTTGGTTCCCCATCCAAAAACACTCTTATGCCTTCCCGAGAGATGGTGTTCATTTGGTCTTGCCAAATTGGCCTATATCACATTGAGGAGACTGAAAGGTCTGGAGCGTTATTGTGTGTATTAAGGATGTATGTTAGGTTCTTTACCACATGACAAACATGTAATGATCCAATCCAATCAATCACCTCGCTCTTCTCCCTGCTCTCTCTCTCTCTCTCTCTCTCTCTCTCTCTCTCTCTCTCTCTCTCTCTCCTCTCTCTCTCTCTCTCTCTCTCTCTCTCTCTCTCTCTCTCTCTCTCTCTCTCCCCTCCCTCTTCTGTACCTGGCCTTCTCTCTCTCTCTCTCTCTCTCTCTCTCTCTCTCCTCTCTCTCTCTCTCTCTCTCTCTCTCTCTCTCTCTCTCTCTCTCTCTCTCTCTCTCTCTCTCTCTCTCTCTCTCTCTCTCACTCTCTCTCTCTCTCTCACTCTCACTCTCTCTCCCCTCCCTCTTTCTGTACCTGGCCTTGGCTCTCTCTCTCTCTCTCTCTCTCTCTCTCTCTCTCTCTCTCTCCTCTCTCTCTCTCTCTCTCTCTCTCTCTCTCTCTCTCTCTCTCTCTCACTCTCTCTCTCTCTCACTCTCACTCTCACTCTCACTCTCTCTCCCCTCCCTCTTTCTGTACCTGGCCTTGGCTCTCTCTCTCTCTCTCTCTCTCTCTCTCTCTCTCTCTCTCTCTCTCTCTCTCTCTCTCTCTCTCTCTCTCTCTCTCTCTCTCTCTCTCTCTCTCTCTCTCTCTCTCTCTCCCCTCCCTCTTTCTGTACCTGGCCTTGGCTGTCTCTCTCTTGCTCTCCGTGTCTCTCTCCCTCCATCCATCCGTCCACCCATCTACCCATCTCTTTGTGGTCCATTCACGGCCCCCTGTCCCCCTGCTGTTTCCCCTTTGTTGCGTAGGTCACTATCTTGCTGTCATTCACTCCTCCGTCAAACCTCCTCTGACTCCATTAGAGACTCACTACACTGCTGTCAACATCGGAACGTCTTCCTCCCACTCCATCACAGTTCATTCATGAGTTATTCCTGATGCTCCGTGGACTAGCTCTCACCTTCATCAGCTGATGCTAGCTCCGTGGACTAGCTCTCACCTTCATCAGCTGATGCTAGCTCCGTGGACTAGCTCTCACCTTGATCAGCTGATGCTAGCTCCGTGGACTAGCTCTCATCTTCATCAGCTGATGCTAGCTCCGTGGACTAGCTCTCACCTTCATCAGCTGATGCTAGCTCCGTGGACTAGCTCTCACCTTGATCAGCTGATGCTAGCTCCGTGGACTAGCTCTCACCTTCATCAGCTGACGCTAGCTCCGTGGACTAGCTCTCACCTTCATCAGCTGATGCTAGCTCCGTGGACTAGCTCTCACCTTCATCAGCTGATGCTAGCTCCGTGGACTAGCTCTCACCTTCATCAGCTGATGCTAGCTCCGTGGACTAGCTCTCACCTTCATCAGCTGATGCTAGCTCCGTGGACTAGCTCTTACTAGCTCTCACCTGGACGCAAAGCAGGCGACTGAATTGATCAAAAGCCCAAGTTGTCGCCAAGGAGAAACGCCTCCAATCCATCTGTCTGTCACACTTTAGTGCGCAAACAAATAATTTAAGAATAACAACTTAAATTGCTTTCCTCTGTCGATCCCTGGTGTCAAATTGCTTTGGACTCCAGAGTGCGATGTCTTTTTCTTTAGAAATGAGTGAGAACAAACGGGTCCAACTGTGAGAGTACCGGCCATTAGGGGGCGAGGTGTCTGAGAGGTGACCCCGCTCAGGACACGGGGGGGAGAGGTGACCCCGCTCAGGACACGGGGGGGAGAGGTGACCCCGCTCAGGACACGGGGGGGAGAGGTGACCCCGCTCAGGACACGGGGGGGAGAGGTGACCCCGCTCAGGACACGGGGGGGAGAGGTGACCCCGCTCAGGACACGGGGGGGAGAGGTGACCCCACTCAGGACACGGGGGGAGAGGTGACCCCGCTCAGGACACGGGGGGGAGAGGTGACCCCGCTCAGGACACGGGGGGGAGAGGTGACCCCGCTCAGGACACGGGGGGGAGAGGTGACCCCGCTCAGGACACGGGGGGGAGAGGTGACCCCGCTCAGGACACGGGGGGAGAGGTGACCCCGCTCAGGACACGGGGGGGAGAGATGACCCCGCTCAGGACACGGGGGGGAGAGGTGACCCCACTCAGGACACGGGGGGGAGAGGTGACCCCGCTCAGGACACGGGGGGGAGAGGTGACCCCGCTCAGGACACGGGGGGGAGAGGTGACCCCGCTCAGGACACGGCGGGGGGGAGAGGTGACCCCGCTCAGGACACGGGGGGGAGAGGTGACCCCGCTCAGGACACGGGGGGGAGAGGTGACCCCGCTCAGGACACGGGGGGGAGAGGTGACCCCGCTCAGGACACGGGGGGAAAGGTGACCCCGCTCAGGACACGGGGGGGAGAGGTGACCCCGCTCAGGACACGGGGGGGGGGAGCTTCACAGCCACGCCTCAAATCGAACCCCCATGTACTTACCCTTTCTTCCACTTCAGTTCTTTTCCTTCACTTTCTACACGCATTGTTGTTTTGCGTGTGCGCTTCTTAAGGTGCGATGGGTGTGAACGGCGCGTGTCACGCAGGTCTAATGGACCAGGCCACAGCAACATGCCACTGAAATGGCTCCTTGGTCTCAAGTTTGAGAATTGATAGCAAACATCAGGTGGTTACCGCTCTCCTCCCTATGTGTGTGTGTGTGTGTGTGTGTGTGTGTGTGTGTGTGTGTGTGTGTGTGTGTGTGTGTGTGTGTGTGTGTGTGTGTGTGTGTGTGTGTGTGTGTGTGTGTGTGTGTGTGTAAAATGGCTTGAGGGCTCCTCCTGAAGACAAGGACTCAGGGGGATGAGGAATCTGGTTTATTGTAAGAGTTTGAATCACAGAGAACAGAGCAGATGGAACATTCTAGAGCTCTTCCTCTAGTGTGTGTGGTGGAGGATGTTCTAACCTGTGGGCCTTGATTAACAAGGACCCACAGGTGTGCAGCCTCACCAGCCATAGAGTAATCCGTCTGACTGAGGCCAGGTGAGGCTGCTTAAAGGAAACCCTGCATGGTTCAACAACGTACCTTTAACATGTGGAACATTTAGTGCTGAATCCATATCCATTGCAAAAAAAGGCAAAACAAATATTGTAAATCGGTAAATTGAGTATGAGCTTCGAAATTCATAGGCGCCGCCATTACAAAGATGCGCATTGCATTCTGGGTTGCTCACCTAAAAGCCCTGGTTGCTTTTGGTTGTTTGAGTGAGCAAGAATGAGAAATAGCCACCTACTTAAATGGCTTTAGCACACATCCAACCCTACCAATTTGAGCCGGAACACTCCGGAACACTCTGGCTCTGAAGACAAGTCTTTATCACAATCAACTAGCGAGAGGAACAGCGAAGAGGACGAAGTAGACAGGAGATTAGGTGGACGGACGTGACGTCGGTGAGAGGGCTGTGTTGCTATGCCAACCCAGAGGGAGCCCATTTGCTGTAAAGAACCTTGTTTCCTTATTATATTATACATACATATATATTATATAGCTTTGTATTACAAGCTACAATCAATAAAAAGTAGATATTATACATTGTTGTTTTTGTTCTCGAGGGAAAGCTCGCAAAGTTCGCTTTCTCTCGAGTGCACACACAAACTATGATCTGTATATAGCACTGCTATATACAGTTGCAAGAAAAAGTATGTGAACCCTTTGGAATTACCTGGAATTTCTGCATGAATTGGTCATTAAATGTGTTCTTCATCTGCTTAGAGACAGCTTCACAGTCAGGCCATCAGGCTGCTGAACAAGGGCGTATAGCATATAACAATGTATATTTTATTACATTGATTTATATATACATATTGCTCTTTTTCTGTGCAAATATATAGCATTTTATAAACGCACTTTTATATTTTTATATATTTAACTTTATACAGTTTGTACTTTTTACTTATTTTTTATTCTATTATTTCTATTTTTATTGGAAGAACACACATCACTGTGTGGAGAAAAGGCCCAGCACACCAACCTCACCCTCCCAGTGACCTCTCACCCCTCCCAGTGACCTCTCACCCCTCCCAGTGACCTCACCCCTCCCAGTGACCTCACCCTCCCAGTGACCTCACCCCTCCCAGTGACCTCTCACCCCTCCCAGTGACCTCACCCTCCCAGTGACCTCACCCTCCCAGTGACCTCTCACCCCTCCCAGTGACCTCACCCTCCCAGTGACCTCACCCTCCCAGTGACCTCACCCTCCCAGTGACCTCACCCTCCCAGTGACCTCACCCCTCCCAGTGACCTCACCCTCCCAGTGACCTCACCCCTCCCAGTGACCTCACCCTCCCAGTGACCTCACCCCTCCCAGTGACCTCACCCTCCCAGTGACCTCACCCCTCCCAGTGACCTCACCCTCCCAGTGACCTCACCCTCCCAGTGACCTCACCCTCCCAGTGACCTCACCCTCCCAGTGACCTCACCCCTCCCAGTGACCTCACCCTCCCAGTGACCTCACCCCTCCCAGTGACCTCACCCTCCCAGTGACCTCACCCCTCCCAGTGACCTCACCCTCCCAGTGACCTCACCCCTCCCAGTGACCTCACCCTCCCAGTGACCTCACCCCTCCCAGTGACCTCACCCTCCCAGTGACCTCACCCCTCCCAGTGACCTCACCCCTCCCAGTGACCTCACCCTCCCAGTGACCTCACCCCTCCCAGTGACCTCACCCCTCCCAGTGACCTCACCCCTCCCAGTGACCTCACCCCTCCCAGTGACCTCTCACCCCTCCCAGTGACCTCACCCTCCCAGTGACCTCACCCTCCCAGTGACCTCACCCCTCCCAGTGACCTCACCCTCCCAGTGACCTCACCCCTCCCAGTGACCTCACCCCTCCCAGTGACCTCACCCCTCCCAGTGACCTCACCCCTCCCAGTGAGGTACGGTGGAGGGGCGTCGTGGTGGGGGGCTGCTCTGCTGCCTCAGGGGACAGATTGCTATCATCGACGGAAAAATGAATTCCCAAGTTTACCGAGACATTTAGCAGGAGAACTTAAGGCCATCTGTCCACCAATTGACGCTCAACAGAAGATGGGTGATGCAACAGGACAATGACCCAAAGCACAGAAGTAAATCAACAGCATGGCTTCAACAGAAGAAAATAGGCCTTCTGGACTATGAACCCGATTGAGATGCTATGGCCTGACCTCAAGAGAGCGATTCACACCAGACATCCCAAGAATATTGCTGAACTGAAACAGTTTTGTAAAGAGGAATGGTCCAAGATTCCTCCTGACCGTTTGGTCTGATCTGCAACTACAGGAAACGTTTGGTTGAGGTTATTGCTGCCAAAGGAGGGTCAACCAGTTATTAAATCCAAGGGTTCACATACTTTTCCCACCCTGCACTGTGAATGTTTACATGGTGTGTTCAATAAAAACATGACAACATATAATTGTTTGTGTGGTATTAGTTTAAGCAGACTGTGTTTGTCTATTGTTGTGACTTAGATGAAGGTCAGAACACATTTTATCACCAAGTTATGCAGAAATCCAGGTAATTCCAAAGGGTTCACATACTTTTGTATTCAACTGTATATATATATATATATATATATCTTATATTTTTATATATATATATCTTATATATATATATATATATGTATATATATATATATATATATATAAGATATATATATATATTTATATTTATATATCTTATCTTATATCTAAAAGTAGATATTATACGCTTCATTGATGTTTTTGTTCTTGTTGTAACTGAACTGGAGAGGAAGTGAAGGTCGCTTTCTCTCCAGTTACAACAAGAACAAAAACATCAATGAAGTGTATAATATCTACTTTTTATTGATTGTAGCTCATGTATATATGTATGTATGTATGTATATGTATGTATGCATGCATGTATGCATGCATGCATGTATGTATGCATGCATGTATGTATGTATGTATGTATGTATGTGTGTATGTGTGTCTGTCTGTCTGTCTGTATGTATGTATGTATGTATGTATGTATGTATGTATGTATGTATGTATGATGTATGTATGTATGTATATCTGTATGTATGATGTATGTATGTATGTATGTCTGTATGTATGTATGTATGATGTATGTATGTATGTATGTATGTATGTCTGTATGTATGCATGTATGTATGTATGTATGTATGTGTGTATGTGTGTCTGTCTGTATGTATGTATGTATGTATGTCTGTATGTATGTATGATGTATGTATGTATGTCTGTATGTATGATGTATGTCTGTATGTATGATGTATGTATGTATGTATGTATGTATGTATGTATGTCTGTATGTATGTATGTATGTATGTATGTATGTATGTCTGTATGTATGATGTATGTATGTATGTATGTTTGTATGTATGTATGTATGTATGTATGTATGTATGATGTATGTATGTATGTATGATGTATGTATGTATGTCTGTATGTATGTATGATGTATGTATGTCTGTATGTCTGTATGTATGATGTATGTATGTATGTATGTATGTATGTATGTATGTATGTATGTATGTATGATGTATGTATGTATGATGTATGTATGTTGTGGCGTGCACCCGTTGGCGGAGGGAGGACAACAGCGGTTGCGGTGGTAAAACAAATGATTTATTTGTTAAAACAGGTGGGGGTAAGGGGAAAAGGGAGTAACGGCAAATCAAAACGGTCCTCCCGGTTGGGGTCCAATCTCCCCCTCTCTCGGTCGTTCCGGGGTAGCTGTCCGGGCCGGCTCGTGGGGTGTTGGTCCGCCTCCTGGTGCACCCGTTAGGCAGCAACACCGCCGCCAGGGGTTAAGGCTGGGAACAGAAACACTCACGGTTACAATCCTGCATTCGTATACAACGCGCACCTAGCGCGCCGCGGCTTTCAGTCCGGGTTGGCCTGCGGCCTCTTACCACATACTGTTCGCCACCTCTTCGTTTCATGCTCTTCCTTTTATCCTCGTCTCCCGCTTCTTGAGTGGCCCCCTCCAGGTGCACGGCGTCAGGCCTGATGAGCCGCTCCAGGTGTTTCCCATTCGGCCTGACGAGTGGGCGGTTACCGTCTGAGCTCTCCGTGGTGCCAATCCTGCTAGGAGCTCAGCGGTGTAGTACCGCTGTTCCACCACCTGCCCCAAGGGTTGCCCAGAATGCTTCCCAGTGGAGCCCGGGGCGCCACATACCCCCTTCCTCAGCTTCAAGCCAGGGCGGGGAGCGCCCACCCAGACTACAGGCCTTCTGACCTTCGGGACAGGGCATCTGCGTTCCCATGCAAAAATAGGTACAACCTGTCGGTAGTATCCCCCTCCTCTACGGGCGCCTCCTGGCGTCCAACCCGGCTTGAAGGGGTATTCCCGGTGGCATTTGAGGGAAAACAACAGATCCCGACAGTAGCGGCGCGGGGGCCAACCCCGCTCCTCTGGACCGTCTGCGTCCCAGTCGATGATCCGAGATTTGGTCGGTGGGAGTCCTCTCTGGAGATCTCCTCTGGACCCTCCTCCAGGGGTCTCCGCTAGGAGTCTCCTCCGGGACCTCCTCTGGTGTCTCCTCTGGTGTCTGTTCTGAACCCCCTCTGTAGTC
>CM051006.1:797531-800031 GCA_027704905.1 Muraenolepis orangiensis
GGTGGTTTCAGTCCTTTGTGATGGACATGGCCTTCTTCCTACATCTGAAATCTCCTCAATGATCTTCTCTGCCGTCCTCACGACCCTCTGGATGTCTTTCTTGTCCTGTTCAGTGGTGTTGCCGTACCACACAGTGACACTCGTGCCACTCGTCAGGTCGCTCTCTATGGTGCCACGGTAAAAGTTCACGAGCCACCTGTTGGCCTATGCTGCTTTTTCTGAGACACCGCAGGGCATAGAGGCGCTGGTAGGCCTTCTTCAGCATGACCATGTGTTGCGGGTCCACACCAGGTCGTCGGAAATGTGTAGCCCAAGGAAATGGAAACAGCTGATGACTTCGACCGGTGTCCCGTCCAGGCTGATGGTGACGACTAGCACAGAAGTCCAATAACAAAACACCAGTCCGGTTCAGATCAGGTAGGCCATTCATCCTCATCACACCCCTCCAAGTTTCCCCATTGTTTGCCACAAGTGTGTTGCAGTCTCCCAGTATGACGATGGTGTCCCCTACAGGAGGACCATGGAGTCCCCTATAGGAGGACCATGGAGTCCCCTATAGGAGGACTATGGCGTCCCCTATAGGAGGACTATGGAGTCCCCTATAGGAGGACTATGGAGTCCCCTATAGGAGGACCATGGAGTCCCCTATAGGAGGACTATGGTGTCCCCTACAGGAGGACCATGAAGGACTCCATCCAGGGTCTCCAGTAAAGCTGAATACTCTGAAGGTACACCCCACCGCACTGCCACCTGGGTTTGTACGTACGGCTTGTGTGTTTAAGGCTACAGTATTATTCCTTGGTTGATCACTTCACCATCAAGTGAGCCAAAAAAGAAGAAGAATGATGAGTAAGCCTCGATCCATAGATCAAAATCCAAGATGTCACTGACGTTGACTGATTACCTAACCTATTTCTGCCATTCTAGCGACAACAATATACCTGGCCGGCCAAGACGCCATCGAAAAAACCTGAAAGTGAAGTCTGTTTGAATTGAACCTTGGTGAGCGGATAACCATCCTCACACGATACCTGATAAACAGGCTTGTCTGTTGTTGGGAGCAGCAACGTGTTCAGGTTAATCCACATTGACTCCGGGCGGTGGAATCAGCCGTGCTTTGGTAGTGAAATACCTTTCAAGTCATCACAGTAACATCATCTGCCAATATTATTTTGTGCATTGTTTTCTTTCACCTTTATGGTATTTTTAGTTCTCTTCATATGGCTGCTGAGACACTTTTTATTTTTTAACCATTGTTTTTGTTGCTATTGTGCACACAGAATGAACTATCTAATCCATTCTCTGTTACCAACCAGGTTGCAAGTGTTACCTGTGTAATTACACACAAGTTTCTAGTGTTACCTGTGTAATAACACAGGGGTTCCCAAACTTTTTTGTGCCACGGACCGGCAGATACATGAAAACAATCTCGCGGACCGGTTGTCAATTTTCGCGGACCGGTTGTCAAAGTGTGTGTCAACACACACCCCTAACAAAACGGCAGGGCTCGATTTCAGTATAAACGCGCGTGTACGCGGAGCGCCCGTAACACAAACCCCGGCTCGTTCACGGGTGCGAGCCGGCTCCCATCGTTCACTTCAAAGAGCCGACTCTTTGAGCCGGCTCGTTCTCGACCGACACATCACTATATATATAGATTATACCGCCCATATATACCGCTATATAATCTATATATATAGATTATACTATGTATATAATCTCTATATATCGATTATACCGCTATATAATCGATATATATAGATTATACTATATATATCATCTCTATATATAGATTATACCGCCCGCCGTTCACCTATACTCAAATTATTTGAGTCAAATATGATGATAAACACACAGCTGTTTGGACGGCCCGGCAGTAACACCTCCACGGCCCGGTACCGGTCCGCGGCCCGGCGGTTGGGGACCCCTGTAATAACACACATGTTGCTAGTGTTACGTGTGTAACTACACACATGTTGCTAGTGTTACGTGTGTAACTACACACATGTTGCTAGTGTTACGTGTGTAACTACACACATGTTGCTAGTGTTACGTGTGTAACTACACACATGTTGCTAGTGTTACGTGTGTAACTACACACATGTTGCTAGTGTTACGTGTGTAACTACACACAGGTTGCTAGTGTTACGTGTGTAGCTACACACAGGTTGCTAGTGTTACGTATGTAACTACACACAGGTGTGTCAGGCCATCAGGCTGCTGAACAAGGGCATATAGCATATAACAATGTATATTTTATTACATTGATTTATATATACATGTTGCTCTTTTCTGTGCCGATATATTGCATTTTATATATTGCATTTTAATTTTATATATTTAACCTTATGCAGTTTTTTTCCTTTTTTTAACTTATTTTATCCTATTCTGTTTTAATTCAATTTTATCTTATTTTTATAACTGCTGTCTGTCGTCGGGTATTGCACATAAGATTTTCACTCACTGCTTTATACTAAACTGTAAACTGTGAAGTGACAAT
>CM051006.1:805031-855031 GCA_027704905.1 Muraenolepis orangiensis
GTGGTTGTTTGAAGGATGGTAGGGTGGTTGTTTGAAGGGTAGTAGGGTGGTTGTTTGAAGGACGGTAGGGTGGTTGTTTGAAGGATGGTAGGGTGGTTGTTTGAAGGATGGTAGGGTGGTTGTTTGAAGGGTAGTAGGGTGGTTGTTTGAAGGACGGTAGGGTGGTTGTTTGAAGGATGGTAGGGTGGTTGTTTGAAGGACGGTAGGGTGGTTGTGGATGGGGAGGGTGTTCCAGAGGGAGGGTGCAGCACCTGAAAAGGCCCTGTCTTCCTGATATAGAGCTAGATGATCTAGATATATGGGGCTCAGATGTTCTAGGGGAAATGTACACACAAAAACTTGATTTGTGAATGGTAATACATTCATAATGGATTTAACCTAACTTAACTGCAACCACCCTGGGCACCATCTCTTCTCCCCCCTACCGTCTGGTCAGCATCCGTACTACCAGGTTTAAGGATTGTTTTTATCCACATGCCTACTACTACTGACCTACTGAACTGCTAGGAGTGCTGCCACTTTCACTTTCATAACATGTCATTAACATTACACTTACATACTTTGCTGGACTCATCACAGTTACTGCACTGTACTGCACTGTATTCATGATGCTGCTGCACTACTGGAACTTTAAAAAAAGTTTAAAACAATAAAAAAAGTACATTCAACACATGTACATATAATTTAACAGTAACTTTGCTGTTCTTTTTTTGTTTATTTTTATTGTATATATTATTTTTATATAAAGAAGTTTTGGAGATGCATACTGCAGGAGGGAATGGGGAGTAAGCATTCCATTGTACTTTGAAACCAGACACCACCAGAAACCCTCAAATGTAACTAAGGACTGAAATTGGATGCCAAGAAATGACAACAGCAGCACAGGGAGAAGGAGGGCTGTATAACAAAAAGACATCAAGTAAGAAACAGACAGACAAGACACCACGACAAGTTGTGATAGAAGGAGCTGCACACACACATCAAATTACCTTCACTGAAAAATAGGTGCAACTCAACACAATATTTAGCGTTTCACAAACTCTGCCTGGATGCAGGCGGGAGAATTAGCAGTCTGCTCGACGGCTGCCAACGCCAGCGCTGAACCGGCCCATAAAACTGAACAAGGTAGCAAACAGCCCAGTTATATACGGCGGGAAGGGGAATATGTCTTCTATGTCCGTGTTAAATAAAAGGTTCGCCGACAGTCCCCCACTCCGCCAGGTCATCCCCAGAGGGCTGTACTCCGACGGGGGAAACTCTGCTCACACACTAAAAGAGCTACAAAGGACATTCATAAATGTCGGTAACTTGTTGTGAAGGGACAAGACGAAAGGGTTGGAGCACCTTAATGTGAGAAGTGAACCACATATTTTTTATTAAAGTAAATACTCGTAATACTTATGCCAGAGGCCACCTAAGTGGCTCTCTGGGTTCCGCCGACTCACAGGACACAGGAAGCTGTCGTAGACAAACCACTTTATTGGCAACAGGTTACAGCCAGAGCAGGTGGTTAATGCTGACATGTCAGAGCTCTTCATGTGTGTGTGTTGCGTGCGTGTGTGTGTTTGTGTGTGTACGTGCGTGCGTGGTGATGGATGGTTTTTTGGTTTTGTGTGCATTGTACTCTCATCAGTCTGACTGGGGCCAAATAAGGCTGCCTCAACCAGACCCTTATCAGTCTGACTGGGGCCAGGTGAGGCTGCTTCAACCAGACTCTAATCAGTCTGACTGGGGCCAGGTGAGGCTGCTTCAACCAGACTCTAATCAGTCTGACTGGGGCCAGGTGAGGCTGCCTCAACCAGACCCTTATCAGTCTGACTGGGGCCAGGTGAGGCTGCTTCAACCAGACTCTAATCAGTCTGACTGGGGCCAGGTGAGGCTGCTTCAACCAGACTCTAATCAGTCTGACTGGGGCCAGGTGAGGCTGCTTCAACCAGACTCTAATCAGTCTGACTGGGGCCAGGTGAGGCTGCTTCAACCAGACTCTAATCAGTCTGACTGGGGCCAGGTGAGGCTGCTTCAACCAGACTCTAATCAGTCTGACTGGGGCCAGGTGAGGCTGCTTCAATCAGACTCTAACTACACACATGCTCCACAATTATGTTTTGAAGTCATCTAACATGCCAATATGTTTTGATTGTAAAATTTGAACTGTATTTTCTGAAAATACACATGTTTTTCACACAATGAAGCAAATTGTTTGTCAGGACTGAGCTGAGATAAAACTACTACCACAGAACCTTTTAGACATAACACCACATCACCACATCACCACATCACCACATCATCACATCACCACATCATCACATCATCACATCATCACATCATCACATCATCACATCACCACATCATCACATCACCACATCACCACATCACCACATCACCACATCACCACATCATCACATCACCACATCACCACATCACCACATCACCACATCACCACATCATCACATCACCACATCACCACATCATCACATCACCACATCACCACATCACCACATCACCACATCACCACATCACCACATCACCACATCATCACATCACCACATCACCACATCACCACATCATCACATCATCACATCATCACATCACCACATCATCACATCACCACATCATCACATCACCACATCACCACATCACCACATCATCACATCATCACATCATCACATCATCACATCACCACATCACCACATCACCACATCATCACATCATCACATCATCACATCACCACATCATCACATCACCACATCACCACATCACCACATCACCACATCACCACATCATCACATCATCACATCACCACATCACCACATCACCACATCATCACATCACCACATCACCACATCACCACATCACCACATCACCACATCACCACATCATCACATCACCACATCACCACATCATCACATCATCACATCATCACATCACCACATCATCACATCATCACATCATCACATCATCACATCCTAGTTGGTGTCGTGATTATTCACTGGACACCATTGATACAGCTGGTCATCCACATAATAAACTAAACATAAATGAAAACCATTTTTGCCAATTTTTTTGACCAATGATATGTGTTACATTGTGAAAAAAGCATTTTAAAGTGCCAGTACTGCAGCAGCATCATGAATACAGTGCAGTTCGGTGCAGAAACTGTTATGAGTCCTGCAAAAGTATGATAGTGTAATGTAATATGGAACACAATGTTATGATAGTGGCAGCACTCCTAGCAGTTCAATAGGTCACTGCATGTTGATAACAACTATCCTTAAACCTGGTAGTCCTTGTAAGGATGCTGCGGAACCGGCGACCGGACGGCAGGGAGGAGAAGAGATGGAGCCCAGGGTGGTTGAGGTCCTTAGTGATGGAGATGGGGGAGAAGAGATGGAGCCCAGGGTGGTTGAGGTCCTTAGTGATGGAGATGGGGGAGAAGAGATGGAGCCCAGGGTGGTTGTGGTCCTTAGTGATGGAGATGGCCTTCTTCCGACATCTGGTCCAAAATATCTCCTCGATGCATGGAAGTGCAAACGTGATGATCTTTTGATCATCGGATCATCCAGTCAGTAGCAAACAGGTAGGGCGAAGGGCAGCAATATTATTTGACCCCCCCTGACCAAGCAAATCACATGAGCTCAGCAGCAGGAAGTTAATTGGATAAGTCGTTAAAAAATCACCAATTATTTAGAATGTTTTTAACTATTTATGATACAGATGTTCTCCCATTCTCTCCTCCACCATCTGGTATGGACCTGCCTGACTCAACAGGTCATCAGAGCAGCAGACCACCCATCTCCTCAGCCCTCCCCTCTGGGGAAGAGAAGGTTCCGGGCTGTAAAGAGTCACCCACCCCACCACAAGAATTGCTACTTCCCACATGCAATAAAACTAACCTAACGATTAATCTAACTGGTTAATCACTACTCCACTGCGCCTTCCCAGGCCCTTAATTACCACACATCACCATTCACGCTTATGTATTTATAAAAACAAATAAGCTAACACCTGCTCTCCATTAGCAAGCTAATGCAACAGGATTGAACCAGTTTGTACTGAACAGTATGGGATCCATTTTTAACCTCATTTAAACCCAGGATTAATGCACACACATATTTTAATGAAACTGCTTACGTGCCCGTATCAACAACCAGACCATAATTGCTACCATTAAATGTTTGGAGCCATGCGGCATTTTCCATTATATGTTCTCCATATGGGCCCGCTGGAGTTATCCAGATATAACAGTTTGATAAGACAACATTGAATAAAACGTTAGACAAGCCAGCTGACTTTCTTTTTAACGCTCCTGAGTAGACTTATTGTATGTTATGTCAGTAGTAGCTTACAGTACATTAAGACCTACTTACGTCTTCTCACCTTTTCTGCAGATGATTGTTTTGACGTTGAGATGACCGTCTGTTTCTCTTCATCGTGGCCCACCCACCTGTGCAGATGATGAGAGGTTTAGCTTGAATTATGGGTGTAGGTATCATTATGCATATTCCAGTATTATGCTAAACTATGGATTAGTGCATGGGCCACACTCAGATGTAACTAGTAAAAATGTCAAAATGTGTAATTATATTGAAGTGGCAAAGACGTGGTTCTGGTTCTAAATCAACCACAGACGAGATTGTGTGTTTGAAACCGGTTGTCGTTTGGAGATGGGCACGGGGGGGGGCCAAAATATTTTCATTAAAATGCATTCACATCTGATTGAACAGATCGTGTTCTCTCACACGCGCTAACGACTCGGTCCTTAGTGTACATCCCCAGTTTGTAATTAACTCACAACAATGTATACAACATGCACATGCAAAATGCAAACAAAGAATAGAATCAAAAGCACACATACAAATCTAAATAACCCCCCCCCATGTCTTCCTCTCCGGGTCCCCGTCTCTCAAAGCTCTGCTTCTCAGACGCTGGAAAACAAGAAAAACGTTTCCGAAGAAGAAAAAGGACAAAACCTTTTCTCGATTCAGTAACGTTTATGTAATCAGGAGGGGGGGGGGGAGGGGGTTAATTTGCATATGAGCGTGTATGCGGGGGCGGCAGTGAATCACACATGACTATATTGTACGCTAGTGTTTCTACCTGAAACACTAGCGTAGAAGTGCTAACGTAGAAGTACCTTATTACTGAAGTACCTTCTAAGTGTGGGAAATAACACAGGATAAATGCATGGTAAACATTTTAGTTTATTGTCCAGATGGCTAGCCACAGGGCTGTGTGTTGAGCCTGCTCCTCTACGCCCTCTACACCCATCACCCCCACCCATTCCACCAACACCATCATTAAGTTTACGGACTACACGGCTGTGGTTGGACTTAGGGATGAAGGAGACAAGACGGACTACAGGGATGAAGTCCAAAGACGGAGGGACGTGGAGTTCAGAGAACAATCTCTCTCTGAACTCCTCTGAAACTAAATAACTCATAATAGACTTCAGGAAGAACGATGAGAAAGAACCTGGATCCACTTCACATCAACGGGGTCTATGTGGAAAGGGTCCCTGGTTTCAGGTTCCTGGGTGCACACATCACTGAGGATCTCTCCTGGACCACCAACACCACCGCAGTACTCAAGAAGGCCCAGCAGCGACTCTACCTCCTGAGGATCCTCACGAGAAACCATCTGCAGGAGAGACTGCTGGTGTCCTTCTACCGCTGCTCCATCCAGAGTGTGCTGGTGTACTGTATCTCTGTGTGGTATGTACTGTATCTCCATGTGGTATGCACTGTATCTCTGTGTGGTATGTACTGTATCTCCATGTGGTATGCACTGTATCTCTGTGTGGTATGTACTGTATCTCCATGTGGTATGCACTGTATCTCTGTGTGGTATGTACTGTATCTCCATGTGGTATGCACTGTATCTCTGTGTGGTATGTACTGTATCTCTGTGTGGTATGTACTGTATCTCTGTGTGGTATGTACTGTATCTCTGTATGGTATGTACTGTATCTCTGTGTGGTATGTACTGTATCTCTGTGTGGTATGTACTGTATCTCCATGTGGTATGTACTGTATCTCTGTGTGGTATGTACTGTATCTCTGTGTGGTATGTACTGTATCTCCATGTGGTATGCACTGTATCTCTGTGTGGTATGTACTGTATCTCCATGTGGTATGCACTGTATCTCTGTGTGGTATGTACTGTATCTCCATGTGGTATGCACTGTATCTCTATGTGGTTTGTACTGTATCTCTGTGTGGTATGTACTGTATCTCTGTGTGGTATGTACTGTATCTCTGTGTGGTATGTACTGTATCTCTGTGTGGTATGTACTGTATCTCTGTGTGGTATGACTGTATCTCTGTGTGGTATGTACTGTATCTCTGTGTGGTATGTACTGTATCTCTGTGTGGTATGTACTGTATCTCCATGTGGTATGCACTGTATCTCTATGTGGTTTGTACTGTATCTCTGTGTGGTATGTACTGTATCTCTGTGTGGTATGTACTGTATCTCTGTGTGGTATGTACTGTATCTCTGTGTGGTATGTACTGTATCTCTGTGTGGTATGTACTGTATCTCTGTATGGTATGTACTGTATCTCTGTGTGGTATGTACTGTATCTCTGTGTAGTATGTACTGTATCTCTGTGTGGTATGTACTGTATCTCTGTGTAGTATGTACTGTATCTCTGTGTGATATGTACTGTATCTCTGTGTGGTATGTACTGTATCTCTGTGTGGTATATCAGCTGCTCAGCAGCGGACAGGAAAGCCCTTTAAAATGTACAAATTAAACCATTCAAAATGTATTCATATTAAATTTTTATTTTTGTAGGCATAACCAAGCAAAAATCCAAATCATTACCAGTTCCAACCGGGACTGTGCTCACGTACCCTCCTAGGGCACCCTACCCCTGATGGGGAACCGCTGCTCTACACTGATGTGTAGAGCAGGGGGGTGTTCCACCCCCCGCGGAACACGCCGCTGTACGTCGGGGCATCACAAACGCCACCGAATGAATATGTCACCGCCATCGTGAGGATAAACAAAAGCTTTATGTAAATAGAGAAAAATGTATTTGTTTGTATGTTTGTAAATTTGTATGTTGTGGTGTGCGTGGACCATGTGAGGTCCTCGGAGATGACCGAGGAACTTGAAGCTGCTGACCCTCTCTACTGCAACACCGTCGATGGAGATAGGGCTGTGCTCTCCTCTCTGCTTCCTGAAGTCCACGATCAGCTCCTTGGTCTTCGTGACGTTGAGGGCGAGGCTGTTCTCCTGGCACCACAGCGATCCAACCTCCTCCCTGTAGGCTGTCTCGTCGTCGCCGGCGATCAGGCCCATCACTGTCGTGTGCATGGCATGCGTGAGTTTGTGTGGGGGCGTGCATGCTCACATGTGTGTGTGTGTGTGTGTGTATGTGTTTCAACTTCTTTGAACATCCTTGAATGTTTAGCGAGCTGGCCAGGTGTTTCAGAGGAGGACTGGCGAGGCTTCTGATTTGTTTGTTCTGAGTTGGTACCCACGAGGCGTGTGAGAGGCAGTCGCCAAGGAGACCACGGGATGGTCATGGATCCATCACAGAGACATGGTCTTTTTGAAACCCGAATCCAACAAGTAAACATTCATGAATCAGTTAATTGAAAAATAAAAATGTTTTGAAACAGATTTCATTCAAATGAACGTTTCCATTCGCAGTTACCGATATTTCGTAGAGAATAAAAAGCTCCATTCATGAAGGAATGGATGCTCTCTTTAATTTGAAGTTTGAGGTTTCTGTGTTCACTTAGAACCTTGAATTGAAAAGGGCATCCCTACATTTGTAAGCATTTACATTTAGGACATTTGGCAGATGCTTTTATCCAAAGCGACTTACAAGGAGGTACACTTACAAGGTAAGCAATGTAATACTACTGATTTTATTGAAGTTAACCTGTATTTTATATCATCATCCCATGTCCTCTTATAATACTCATAATAGCAGCAAACAATCAGCACTTCATATTATTATAATTATAATTATAATAATTATTGATATAATTATAATACCAAGTGTATAATATAATAATACTACCAAGTGTATTATTATAGTATATCAAGTATGTTATTGTTGTATTCAAAGTTCATTAATACATCAATTGTATTGATGTTGTATTCTTAGTGTATTCTAGGTATATTCTAGTATTGTTATGGTGTGTTCTATTGTAAGGACTCATTATAGTCAGCCGTCAGGTGCTGTCAATTCAACCATCGTCTTCTTCATGACGAATGTGTTTATCTGAAGCAGGACTGCTCTGATTTGCTCTCTCTCCCCCCTCTCCCCCCCTCTCCCCCCCTCTCCCCTCCTCTCTCCCCCCTCCCCTCCTCTCCCCCCCCTCCCCTCTCTCTCCCCCCCCCCCCTCCCCTCTCTCTCCCCCCCCCCTCCGCTCTCTCCCCCTCTTCCTCTTTCCCCCCCCTCCCCTCTCTCTTCCCCCCCCCCTCTCCCCTCCTCTCTCTATCCCCCCTCTCTCTATCCCC
The DNA here is from genome assembly GCA_027704905.1 of Muraenolepis orangiensis. Taxonomy (NCBI): domain Eukaryota; kingdom Metazoa; phylum Chordata; class Actinopteri; order Gadiformes; family Muraenolepididae; genus Muraenolepis; species Muraenolepis orangiensis. Next base: position 813,510 of record CM051006.1, read on the forward strand.
CACCACCTCTCCCCCCTCCCCCCTCCCCTCCTCTCCTATCCCCCTCTCTCTATCCCCCACCTCTCCCCTCCCTCCCCCTCTCCCTCCTCTCTCTCCCCCCTCTCTCTCTCCCCCACCACCTCTCCCTCCCCCCTCTCCCCCTCTCTCTCTCCCCTCCTCTCTCTATCCCCCCTCTCTCTATCCCCCCTCTCTCTCTCCCCCACCACCTCTCCCCCTCCCCCCCTCTCCCCCCTCTCTCTCTCCCCCCCCTCTTCTCTCTAGAGAGTTACAGTCCTCCACAGTGCACATGCCACTTCATTCTTCTTCATGCCAAAAGAGTCCGACCGACCGTCCTGGAGGATGAGAGGCTCAGCTCAGTCTAGTTAACACGGTAAACAGGTTCCCACCAGGCTAGGACATTCTGTCCCTAGAACCGGGGCTTTCTCCCCACTCCACTCCCCTTGGAATTGGTTTCGGGTGCAAATTTGGATTATTTCTAGGGCAGTTTTTATTAAAAAAACTTTTTTTCCTGGGTTGCATGACAGACCACCCTGACTGGAGTAAAAATGAAAGCATTTAAAAAAAAACATCCCAATTCCAAGGACAAAGAAGCTTGCTAAATGCAGACTTGTAGACATGTAGATGCATGTCCAGAACCATGTGGAGGCCAAACTGATTTTCCAGTCCCTAAGGTGCAAAAAAGAAGTGGGAAAATTAATTTGCTTTGCTTCTGCGCTTTCGAGAACACTAACCGCTACAAACGATAACAACTTCAAATTTGAGCGCCTTTGAGACGATCAAGATAAAAAAAGAATGATAAAAATCAAACGCAATCATCAACGAATACAAAACCCCAAACTTTCCTGGTTTGGCTGTAAGAGAAAGAAGCGGATCTTTCCAATCTTTACCGGGAACAAATCTTTCTTATGAATAACAACCACCACTGCATGCATTTCTAAACGGAACTCCAAGCCCTGAGCCACCCGTCCAGCCACACTTGATAGATGACAGACCACCCTGACAGGAGTCAAATAAAAGCATTTTAAAACCGTCATCCCTATTTCTAGGACCTTGCTAAATGCATACTTTGTAGATGCAGGTCCAGTAAGACCCGGTGATGTCTGTCCTGCAGGAGACACGCCTCACCTCCATGAGACTTTATGAATAAATACAGCTTCATTAAATAAATTAACACAAGCGTGGAGAGTAGAATAAAACCAGTTCTGTTGTTGTTGATGTTGATGTCTGTTGTAAATCCCTCGGGAGGGAAAATAAAGAAGGACATGGAGCCCGCAATTAAGAAGGCAGGTTTTGTTTACCGAAGGGAAAACAAGACCATCAACGCTCCCTTCTATCCTTCATTACGGCACTAATGTTCCTCGGAGATGCTTCACCACTGCCATTCAGCTGCTGATTCAATGCAAGCTCCCCTTGCTCAGGAGATCAGAGCTTCACTGTTCACCATCTTTCTCTTCTGTCATCAGCTTGACTTTCTTTGTGTTCTCTTTGAAGGTCAACTGAACTATTCAGACCGTGGAGGTGGAGGTCAGCGTACACAAATGCCTGAAACGTTTTTGCAATAGCGGTGAAAAGTGTGTGGAAATTGCATGACAATTGCATTTGAAAGGCCACTGCAATGGACAAAGACTGCTTTCTTCAGATGATTGAGATCAGACCATGTGAGAAAATACATTCTGGAATATATAAAGGCAATGGACTGTTGGGATGAATAGAGATAGGGAACTGTGTTGCTACGATACCTGCCTTTTGATAGATCAGGATGGATGGAGAGATGAGGTGGGAGTCAGACGGGTGGAAGGAGGGATCACCTGAAGTTCTCCACCTTAGTGTCCTGCCACGTTCAACAGTCACACAAAACATCCTCCGTTCCACCAGAACAAAAGAACAGATGAGAACTTCCTGCCGTTCCTCCTCCTCTGCTCCAAGCTGAACCCCGGTCCTCCATCGCGCTCCCGGCAGACGCCTAAAAAGATCTGTATTTTACCAACCGTTCTTTGTGCCAGCCTGAGAGAACAGCACTATGAAGTGCATTTAATGATCTCTCTCTCTGACTAACACCCCTGCTCTCCCACACCCATCTCTTCACGGCCTCGTCTTTTGGCAAATAGCTAATTACAGCTAATTATAAAAAGGCCGCCAGATAATAGTCAGGGTTCCAACAACATTGGATCCTCCATACTTGTCCTTTCCAGACGTTCCTCTCCTTCAGTCCTCGCCTCCGGGTGCTCGGAGAAAGAAGGGAAAATAATCTTATTCTAAGTCATTGGACAAATGCTTCGTGTTTTATTGCTGTTGTTAAGATAAAGTTAACTTTCCGACTACCAGAAATTCTAGGTGTCTATATAAAATAAACAGGAATATGCAAAGTAATACAACAAATATGCAGTTGCGGGCCGTGCATTTCCCACCTGGGCCTTCAGTGATGTCCTCCACAGTCCTACCTGAACTATACTATACGATATATACTAACTATAAGCACCTCTTAATACCATCGTTATGACGCCATGGCTCTAGAAACTATACATTTAGACAGAAACACAGTATAACCGGGCGTTGCATCACCTTAACATCGTCCAACAGTACAACAGAGTTATATTATTATTTCCAAAGCATTTATAATCAATAAATCCGCATTTAAAATTAAGAGTGTTAAACTACCAGCATTAAGATCGCTTGGATATTGTCAAAACTTAAAAATAAAAGGCGATTTTAAGGGATTAGTCTACAAAGTTTTATTAAGTCCACCAAAAGCATGTGAGCTTGAACAAGTTTGTTCACTAAACAGCGCATCGTCACACCCAAAGCGGTTTCATTTAAGAAACGTGACGATAAAGACACATAAACTATTCACTGAAAATAAAAGAAAACAAACAAATAATTAGCATTTGCTCATGAGGATATATTTACGACAGTGGTGGAAGTGTATTCCTAGCCTTGAATGTCCACTTTGATAAAGGTTCAACCAAAACAATTCAACAAGTCTCCTTGAGTACTTGAGCCACACATCTCTACATCTCTTGCAGAGGCATCAAACATTAATGTTTTATATATTTGTCATTTTAATTACATATATATGAATTTGTTAATATTGATTTAATATTAACAAAATAAAATGACAAAAATATATAAAAACTAAATGCTTTGTACTCACCAAAACAACAGATTATTTTAACACAAAAATCCATCCTCCTTTCTTTCCTCAAGAAGACTGACTCTGTTGTACAGTTTATTTGTGCATTTCAGTTCCAAAAAAACAGCTTGTAGAAATCTACACAAATTAACTTGTTCAAGTTCAGTTTGCTAGCTCTGCATGGCTCCGCCTCTCAATGGCGCGTATCCAATCAAAAGATGCGCACGGGCTGACGCTATCGTAGCCTGCTAGCTGGCGCCGGTGTCGCCAACTTGAAATCTGATTGGTTAACGCCACCGTTTTGTTTCCGTTCACTTTAAGCTCCAGGCGCCCGCACTGTTGGTTCTGAAGGCCTGAGGGCAGATTACTTGGACCCTGGCAACACATTATGGCTGAAATATGAGTGGATAATAACATAAAGAACCAACATAAAGGCCAGCCCTCCAAACCTCGATCTGAGGCTGGAAGCAGCGCAAACCAAGAGGAAAGCTATGGAATGAAGATAATGGACTATGGGGAATAATTTAATACATATTTGTGGAAAAATATATCAAAATTGTATTTATATTCTGATGATGTTTAGGCCAGCAGAGAAGGCCTTGCTGGCCCTGACGGCCCACCACTGTGAATATGAGTAGTAGAAGTCAAATGCATATAGGGAATATACCGTAGATGCCGACAATAGAGGTACACTTACATTCAAGATTCAAGATTCAAGAGACTTTATTTATCCCGAGGGAAATTAATGTGCAACAGTTGACACAGGGGGAATAAATGCACACACACATATACTAATACCTAAGCTAAAAAACTAAATAACAACAACTAACTAAACAAAACTAGTATAAACAAAATATAACTAAAATAACTCTAAATGAAATCTAAATGTATTGATATGTATTGTAAATTACATTGTTAAGATTGTGAATTATTTTTAAATGACTAAAACATGAGCAATGGAGGAGGTGGATTTTCTCTACTCCTCTCTACTCCTCTCTACTCCTCTCTACTCCTCTCTACTCCTCTCTACTCCTCTCTACTCCTCTCTACTCCTCTCTACTCCTCTCTACTCCTCTCTACTCCTCTCTACTCCTCTCTACTCCTCTCTACTCCTCTCTACTCCTCTCTACTCCTCTCTACTCCTCTCTACTCCTCTCTACTCCTCTCTACTCCTCTCTACTCCTCTCTACTCCTCTCTACTCCTCTCTACTCAGTACCATGCAGAGAGTTTCTTATGGTAACTTATGTGTTATGTATTTGCCTCTAATAATGTCTTTTAATTTAATACATTTTAAATGGGAGACAAACTGATTTTCCAGTCCCTAAGGTGGACAAAAAAGAAGTGAGAATATGAATTAGCTTTGCTTCTGCGCTTTCGAGAACACTAACCGCTACAAACGATAACAACTTCAAATTTGAGCGCCTTTGAGACCATCAAGATAAAAAAAGAACGATAAAAATCAAACGCAATCATCAACGAATACAAAACCCCAAACTTTCCTAGTTTTGGCTGTAAGAGAAAGAAGCGGATCTTTCCGATCTTTACCGGGAACAAATCTTTCTTATGAATAACAACCACCACTGCATGCATTTCTTAACGGAACTCCAAGCCCTGAGCCACCCGTCCAGCCACACTTCAGTCTATACTTCTTGTCTTCACACTGCTGATCTTAAGTGAGTCGCTGGAAAACAATATGTAAAATAAAAACAGATATATATATATATATATATATATATATGTATTCTTTTGGGTTTGTTATTTGTATGATTTTTTTCCCAGACGGTAAGAAAAGGGAACAAACAAACATAGCATGGCTGCTCTCTCTCCGCAGCGTCACTCACTCACTTCCCTTCTGGTGCCAAACAAGGCTGCTTTATACCAGAGAGGAGGATGTGTGCCGTGAGACGGATGTCTTCCTCAAAGCACACAGGACTCATCTCATCATTACATGCTGGATATACACAAGCAGTTGACTCTGGAAACAGCATTTTTTTTTAAATCAGCTGAAACAATCAACGAGGAAAATATTGACCCTGTCTCATAAGGTAGGAGACCTCATTAGCATGTTCTGAGGAGAGAGAGACGCGTCATCCACAATGCAAACGGGTCGTTGGTCAACAGCTAATTACCCTAGTTTACAGAGAAAAAGGCATCTCTTTCCCTATAATACGCCATTCAACGAGGGGGAGAATCACTTTAAAAAAAACATTAATTTCTTTATTTTTCCATTCCCGAATACTAAATTGCTTTCTTAATATCAAATTTTCCCCTGAGAACAATCCCACTTTACGAGCATGACAAACAGAACACCGTTTACCCTCTCACACACACTCACACACTAACATGAAGTGGCTGCGTTCGCACACACAAAATGGCAGCCGTAATTCAAACATAAGGGACAGCAGTTGGTCAACAACATCACGTAGAAAACTGGGTTTGTTTTCCTGGTCTCCGCTCGCCACGACTCGCATCGGTAAACCACGACTGCATGGGACCGGTCAGGAGGATTGAATCCTCTTTATTGGTCTCATACATCTACACACACAGTGAGATGAGGTCCTCTCATTAACCCATCCTAGTCTGAGGAGCAGTGGGTATCAGCTGTTGGATATACAGGGGAGCAGGGGAGGGGCTGGTGCCTTGCTCAAGGGCACTGAGGCAGTGACCAGATGTTTCCCAGGGGACTTGAAGCGGTGACGCCCCAACAGACTGAGCCGTCCTGCCGCCCCGCGGTCAGGTTCAAGGTTCAAGGTTCAAGATAACTTTATTTATCCCGAGGGAAATTAAGGTGCAACAGTTGACACAGGGGGAATAAATGCACACAAAATATACTAATACCTAAAAACTAAATAACAACAAACTAAACTAAACTAAACTAGTATAAACTAAATATAACTAAATGAAATCTAAATGAAATCTAAATGTATTGATAGATGAATTGCACAATTTACAGTATTATTACAGTAATACGTAGGTATATACAATATACAACAATACGTATAGTGCAGATTGGCAGTAATAAAATACCAATAAATAACTCAGATGAATACTGAAAAAGTGACATGTGAAAAGTGAAAAGTGAAATAGAATTTACAGTGCAAATTACAGTGAAAGGATTTACCAAACAATAATAACACAGAGCGTTGGCCTCAGGTCACTGAGTCTCCACTGTCCCTCTCACCACCCGAGGTAGATGAATTAAAGAGATGAATTAAAGAGTCTGATGGCCACAGGAAGAAAGGACTTCCTGTGGCGTTCTGTAGTACACCTGGGTGGAATGAGTCTGTTGCTGAAGGTGCTTCTGTATGGTCAGTGTTCCACCACCTAGGCTCCAAGCCACGTTTGATTTGCTTTGAAGTACCGTATCTTAAACTAGGGGCGTCCGGCCGGGATTTAAAAATCGCCCAAAAATGTCTGAGATTTGGCTTTTGCTTCCTACATTTGTCACATTAGGTGCCGCGACAAAAAAAAAATGGTCACCCATACATCACGCCAAATGATACTCGGACTGCGTCCCGAAAACGGCAGCGTAGGGAACAGGAGGCCGGCCTCACAGAGGCCGCTGAAAAGGTCACGGGTTCCTCTCCTCAAAAAAGGTCAAACTCCACGTCTCAGCTGCTCTCTCCCTCTCCTGAGCGCTGTAGACGTCGAGGAGCGCTCAGCACAGCCGACACGGGTCTTTATGTACGTCCTCCGGCCGTACATAAAGACCCGTGGTGTACCGACGGTGGCTACTGGGGCCCAGGAGTGAGACCGGGGCCCAGGAGTGAGACCGGGCCCTCTGGGCTCGGCCCTCTAATTGGGTGTACCGCCGTGTCAGGGGCCGCTAGCCCGGCTGTTCCCGCTGTTTTTCAGACCAGCGCTGCCATTTTTTACCGCCTACAGAGGTCAAGCTAATTGGAGACCCTAAATTGCCCACTGCTTCCTCTGAGGGTGTGTGTGTGTGTGTGTGGTGTGGTGTGTGTGTGGTGGTGTGTGGTGGTGTGGTGTGTGTGTGTGTGTGTGGGTGTGGTGTGTGTGTCAGAAAGAGGGCCATAGAGCCAGTGTGTGACTCTGCATGTGCTTGTGTGTAAAAGAGACAAATAGGGACAGATAGAGATAGAAAGACAGACAGACAGACAGACAGACAGACACAGAGAGAGAGAGAGAGAGAGAGAGAGAGAGAGAGAGAGAGAGAGAGAGAGAGAGAGAGAGAGAGAGAGAGAGAGAGAGAGAGAGAGGGAGAGGGAGAGGGAGGCTTGGGCTGTATATTATATTGAGGTTAATGTTGTTCTTCTCTTTACTGTAGCTATAGGTGACATTCCGTTGATATCGGATCATTGTAGTGTTCACTGTAATGAAGTCACAAGACACAAGTCACAACACAGTTTGGACACAGTTGTGAGTTCTGAGAGGAACGTCTGATGTGACTTTGAAAAAGGTCAAATATTCACAGCCACCTGGACGAGAGTTGAGATTTATTTTCCTTAAATGTCTTTTGAAAGATAACAGTGTCTAAAACAGTGTCCATTCATGTTTTGAATTAGATAATAACAGTATTATATTATTAAATGACACCAGGCCGACGACAACATCAAAATCATCCACAAACATTCACTAAAACCACCAAGAGAGACGTCGGAAATACTGAAACTGTCATCAGAAAAATAAATTCAATCTAATATTTTAAACTCAATGTCTTGATGTACACATCTATCCATCCATCTGTCTTTATGGATCTGTATTTATCACTGTATATATCACATATTCTGGATATATCAACACATGTTGCCAAAGCAGAAAATGAGCAGAGAGATACCATTGTACACAAATATGACAAAAAATGACAAATGAAAGAGTCTCTCTTGTTTTCTCCCTCCGTCCATCTCTCTTCTCTCTGTTCTGTCACTCTCTCTACCTCTCTCTGCCTCTACCTCTCTACCTCTATCTGCCTCTACCGCTCTCTACCTCTCTCTACCCCTCTCTACCTCTACCTCTCTCTACCTCTCTGTGCCTCTACCTCTCTACCTCTCTCTACCTCTCTCGGCCTCTACCTCTCTACCTCTCTCTGCCTCTACCTCTCTTCCCCTCTGTGCCTCTACCTCTCTCTACCTCTCTCTACCTCTCTCTACCTCTCTGTGCCTCTACCTCTCTCTACCTCTCTGTGCCTCTACCTCTCTCTACCTCTCTCTACCTCTACCTCTCTCTACCTCTCTATACCTCTCTGTGCCTCTACCTCTCTTTACCTCTCTCTACCTCTACCTCTCTCTACCTCTCTGTGTCTCTAGTTCTCTCTACCTCTACCTCTCTCTACCTCTCTCTACCTCTCCCTACCTCTCTCTGCCTCTACCTCTCTCTACCTCTCTGCCTCTACCTCTCTCTACCTCTCTCTGCCTCTACCTCTCTACCTCTCTGTGTCTCTACCTCTCTCTACCTCTCTGTGTCTCTACCTCTCTCTACCTCTCTGTGTCTCTACCTCTCTCTACCTCTCTCTGCCTCTACCTCTCTCTACCTCTCTGTGTCTCTACCTCTCTCTACCTCTCTCTACCTCTCTCTGCCTCTACCTCTCTCTACCTCTCTGTGTCTCTACCTCTCTCTACCTCTGTGCCTCTACCTCTCTCTACCTCTCTGTCTCTACCTCTCTGTGCCTCTACCTCTCTGTGTCTCTAGCTCTCTGTGTCTCTAGCTCTCTCTTTTATCTCTTTATTCTTTATTCACATATTCCACAGGTTATGTGTACATGGACTGAGTGAAATGTCATCTTCTTCAGCAATGAAAGGACTCCAACTTGCAATGCTATTATTATTGCTTTGTGTGCTGCTGTTACCTGTGATAGTGACGTTGTTAGGGTCTCCGACAGCATCTTTCCGAGGCCTGAACACAATGGGCGCAGTCTGTGTCTGTGCAAGGATGTTCAGAGTGGCTGAACTCATGGCTGGATAACAGCAAGAGGAGGTCTTTATGAAGGGAAGCCTATTGAATTGAAGCATTTGATTGACAGTTCATCTCCTGACTTTCGCATTGTGTACTGTCACATAGAGCTGTCTGGATCACTTTCTCATCATCTATTCCTCTTCCTCTCCACCGCCTTCTCTTCCTCCTTTTCCCCTCCTCTTCCTCCTCCTCTTCCTCTCCATCCTCCTGCTCCTCTCCCTCCTCCACATCCCCCTCTTCCTCAGCACCACGAGGACCAGTTTTCCGGTTGAACTTTAACTCTCCAGCCTGTGTGGCTGGGCATGCGAGCGCAGCATGATGTTATTGCGTGTAAATCTATCCCAGCAGCTAATTGTCATGCATAATGCAAGGAGGGCAAAGTGTGGAGACGTGCTCCCAGGCTGCGGGGCTCACGCTATAATTGAATTTGGAAGACGTCTTGTTCAGGACCCTGAGCTACACGTACGCATGTTAAACCAGGGCGGGAAGATGAGAAAATACATGAGGAAAATCCACTCCTCGAGACGCCGTGGTTTCAAACCCACACCACCTGTGGGCTGAGCGCACGGCGTGTGCGGCCCTGACGTCACGTTCCAGTTTCTCCAGGAAAAATGTGTGAAAACTTGCCCGTTTTCACAAAGTACATTTTGAGTTAATTACTTTGGAGCGGCGGTGTCCAGAGTTAATTATCTTCTTGGAAGCAGTGCAAACGTTGTACACACCTGGTAATGTCTTTCTTGAGTCAAATTCACGGCACGGAGACCCCCTGGTTGGGTAAATGTTTGGAATGTTTTGGAATGGAAACGCTCCTTAGCGTCTGTATGTCCCCTCCACCGTCTTCATAATGCATGTTGTTCTGTACGATACGAACACGCTACAAACAGGGCCTGAGGCGGCCTGGGTGTCGTAGCTCCGCCATTCTATTCCTGGGTTCCTCGTGGCTGGGATTAGCAGCAGCGTCGCCAGGAGTCGCCAGCTCTGAAACCGTGGCTTTTTTTCCCCGCTCTCTCTCTTTTTTTCCCGGTTACGAAGCCACGGCCACGACGACTCGTGTTGGCGGGATCGTGCAGAATTCGACAAAATCTGAGGCCGTTATGTTATGTTATGTTATGTAGTGTTGATGAGAGCAGCAGTAACTCAGGAGGTAGAGCGGTCGCCTCACAACCGGAAGGTTGCTAGTTCGATCCCCCGGCTCCTCCTAGCAAAACCTGTCCAGGTGTCCCTGAGCAAGACCCCCTAACCCTAACTGCTCCTGACGTGCTGGCTGTCTCCTTGATGGCTGACTCTGCCCTCGGTGCTTGACTTGTTAAGCGCTTTGGATAATTGCGCTATATAAACGCAGTCCATTTTCCATGTACTGGTTCATTTACCGTCTCTAATGCGCAGGGAGTGATAGGACGTGTTTTGCTGTTGATTAATGAAATACAAAAGCACTGATCAAATGTAATCCGTTAAGAAACACTCTTCTGGAATCTGCAACTTTGCAACTTCATACAATCTAAAAAATGCCCTTTTTTCAACGCGTTTATCTGAACAACTTCCCCCAGAGAGAATGGAGTCACCAGATGAAATACCAACCGTACTAAACACCTCATTTGACGTTTTGTATCTTTTTTTTTAACTTATTCATCACTTTATTTCAACTGGAGCCAGCCAGCATTCACTTGAACTTCAAGCCAACCCTAATCATTCCCAAGCAGAACTTTTCATTTTTAATGAACGGGCGCTCAGAGTTCCTCTGACACACTAATTACTCAACGACAATACAGAAAGGAGTTGAACTACAGATTTTCCTTTTTGGCGTCGACGCTGAATTCCTTCCCTCCCATTAAATCCACCACCACCATCACAACCACCCTATTCATACCATTATATTCTCTGTATTACTCTATATTAGATTTTTAATTTTAATTTTAATCAAATCCCAGGAGTCTCTTGACTGCCTGGTTGAACTCTTAGTATAACTAAGTTCATGCTCTTCTCTGGGTCTTTACTACCGACTCTAAATACTCTGGTATTTGGCCTGGTGACAAGCTGTCTGTTGCTATTCACATTGCATACTATGATTGTATATTTGAAATATATATATGTATATATATATATATATATATATTTATACTGTATATATATGTCTTATTGTAGCCTTGAAATGGTTGTTCAACCAAGGATCCTCTCTGTCACATTGATAATGGTGGCGTTGTTTATGAGCAATGCGCTGGCCTCTTCCCAGCGCTGACCCGCTCTGTCGCTTCACCCCCGGGGACTCGCTCAATGGGACCGACCCTGGAGCTGTACTGCTTCTTACTGATCTACAAAAAAACACTTACAGAAGCTGTTGTGTATTAACGCGATATAGTGTTTATAACTAGGTTTCAGTAGAACGTAGAACGTAACGCTGGCTATCATCTTTAGAGAGGCCCGCTAGAGGCGTGTCCTTCACATTTACACTCGGGTAACAACCAATCATCACTTGGATACATTTAAATGAACCAATCAGAACGCTTCCCTGTGTTGAGAACACCACAGAAGCTTTTGGTTTCCATGCACCTGACGGAACGATCTGCTGTACGGACCGGTGGCCATCAGGCAGTTTAAACTAACCATGGATCATGGAACACTTCTACGTACGTAGTCGCATGCCATTGCTTTTCAGAAAAACAATATGATATCCAATAATTCATTTTTGTTTTAGATATTGCAATGTACGTACAGCGTATGAATTACATTTGTAAAAGTTTAAGTTTTGTCATTTGTGAATGTAGTCTGTACTTTCTGTTGTCTTGCTAAATAGTTTCTCCAATCAAAACTGTCATTTAATTTACAACAAAACTTTTCTGCTGTGGTTTTCAAAGCCCCGGATCTGCGAGCTGCTGGGTCCTGGGGACTCCTGACCCCTGACCTATGACCCTGACCCTAACTCAACGTGCTCTCCACTCGGCGGACACCGAGGGTGTCCTCTGAGCAGGGTGAGGCCCGGGAGAGGGGGACCTCAGGCCCCTGGGAGCCGGGGCTCTGCGCCCGGTACGTTGGATTAGAAAAAGCAATCAGAAAGCCTGTGCATTAAAGTCCTTCCGCTGCAGGGGGGCGGTTGGTGTTTTTGGTCGGTGTGTTTCCACTGCGCACACACACACATTGCACCTGCGTGTCTGTCTGCCTGTCTGTCTGCCTGTCTGTCTAGCTGTCTGTCCCCCCCTCCCCCCCCCCCCACTCCTTCATATTTAACCCCTCGGTAGCGCTGAGCCTTCTCCTCCACGCCGGGCTTTGTGGGTAAATCCTCCGCTAGCCTGCCGTGAGCCCTGAGCCCTCTCTGCTGCTTCGGTTTTAATGCCGTTACCATGGTTGCAATTTTGCACTTTTGGCCCAAAATCAGCAGCGGAATACAGAGGAATGTAGGGACACACTTCCTGTAGCTGAGAGCTGGAGGCTGCTTCCTGGAACCAGGGATGTGTCCTCAAACAAAGATACGCAGACATGGAGGCTCGGCACACACGCACACACGCACGCACGCACGCACGCACGCACGCACGCACGCACGCACGCACGCACGCACGCACGCACACGCACGCACGCACACACACACACACACACACACACACACACACACACACACACACACACACACACACACACACACACACACACACACACACACACACACACACACACACACACACACACACTGAGCTTCTCTGACACAATACCCAGAGGAAAATTATTATTGGTGTGCATCGCACCTAAATTAAAAGAACAGAACACTGTGTACACTGTCACTCTAGTGTGTGTGTGTGTGTGTGTGTGTGTGTGTGTGTGTGTGTGTGTGTGTGTGTGTGTGTGTGTGTGTGTGTGTGTGTGTGTGTGTGTGTGTGTATGTGTGTGTGTGTGTGTGTGTGTGTGTGTGTATGTGTGTGCGTGTGTGTATGTGTGTGTGTGTGTGTGTGTGTGTGTGTGTGTGTGTATTATGGTCTTGTCCAAACAATGGATTCATTTAGATTAATTCATTGTACAAAAAAACGAAGGTGTGAATGGTGTGGCATGGCGAACCTTGACCCCAAACAGCTCTCAGGAGGAGCTGAGGTCGTTTCACATCCAACCGCGTGTCAATCAATTAATTAATAAAACAACTAGGAAAAAAGAGTATGAATCCTCTCCATTGGTCTCACGTCCTCTCAGTGAGATGAGGTCCTCTCATTAACCCATCCTAGTATGAGGAGCAGTGGCTATCAGCTGTTGGATATACAGGGGAGCAGGGGAGGGGCTGGGGCCTTGCTCAAGGGCACTGAGGCAGTGTGCCCAGGTGTTTCTAGGGACTTGAACCGGCGACCTTCCGGTCCCCAAGCACCAAGTCCCAACAGACTGAGCTACCCTGTCACCTGGGTAGGAAAGGCGGAGGTTCTTAAATACTAGACTATTTTAGTTTCTTATCACACGGTCCTGTAATGGCCTCCATGTAATGTATAGTGATACACACACACACACACACACACACACACACACACACACACACACACACACACACACACACACACACACAGACACACACACACACACACACACACACACAGACACACAGACACACACACACACACACACACACACGCACACACACATACACACACACAGACACACAGACACACACACACACACACACACAGGACCGTGTTCTCATCACACGGTCCTGTTATCCATGTAATGTAAACTACATTAATAGGCCGAGATTATATATATATATATATATATATGAGTCCTTTAGATGAATGACATAGCATTAAATGAATTACATTTTTAATTATTTCATTAGACTTCATCTCTTGACAGCCCTTAATGACAGGAGAATGGAGCAGGTGAGAACACCCCGTAGCTCCGTGTGGGGAGCAGGTGAGAACACCCCGTAGCTCCGTGGGGAGCAGGTGAGAACACCCCGTAGCTCCGTGTGGAGCAGGTGAGAACACCCCGTAGCTCCGTGTGGGGAGCAGGTGAGAACACCCCGTAGCTCCGTGTGGAGCAGGTGAGAACACCCCGTAGCTCCGTGTGGGGAGCAGGTGAGAACACCCCGTAGCTCCGTGTGGGGAGCAGGTGAGAACACCCCGTAGCTCCGTGTGGGAGCAGGTGAGAACACCCCGTAGCTCCGTGTGGGGAGCAGGTGAGAACACCCCGTAGCTCCGTGTGGGGAGCAGGTGAGAACACCCCGTAGCTCCGTGTGGGGAGCAGGTGAGAACAGCATGTGATGAACTGTGACTGTGAGCACGGTCCTCGCTGACCGGCTGGTGTTTACTAAATAAATAAATAAATAAATAAATAGATAGAAACGCAGGTTAATAAATACAGCTGCCCGGCTGTTTCCTATCATTGGTGGAAGTTCACTTAATTAGGTCGAGTTAATTAATCGTCCTCTATGCGTGTGTGTGTGTGTGTGTGTGTATGTGTGTGTGTGTTACATTGTAGGTCATCACTATGAGAGAAGGTGCATTCTGTTGTCCTGTGTGTGTGTGTCTGTGTGTGTGCATGTGTGTGTGTGTGATAATGGCCCAAGCCATATCGAATGGTATTGTTGCTTGCAGCTCTGCAGAAAAGCGCTCATCCAAACAACTAGACCCTTGGGGTTCTCTCCTCATTCATACACAGAGTCAATGGCAGCTGTCAACGACACAGCCGTACTCCCTTACAACTGTCATTATGTCATCATGTCATCATGTCATCATCATGACAACATGTCAGATACATTTTGCACATGTGTAAGAGCATAGATGTGAGTATATATATCTATGTGACCCTATTTCCTCACAGTCTTTCGTCACAGCAGCTGTGACCTCTTAACAGTTAGTCTGTGATCGCATTCCCACTTCACTCCCTGTGGATTAAAGCACGCCACAAACACAGTGGAGATAACCTCCACTCAGTGATGGACCAATGGGGAAATAACAGGCAGGAGGAGGGCCGTGTATTGTGAATATTACTGTTATAGTACAGTGGTGTTTATAGTAGATAGTAGTAGATAGTAGAGTAGTACACTGCTCCTAATACTAGGATGGGTTAAATGCCGAGAATCCTTTCCCTGTGCTGAACACTGACCAATTTGAATTATTATTATTATTATAGTAGTATAGTATTGCTGTTGACATTCAGAATGCGGGAGTGGATGGGGAGTGAGCATTCCATGGCAAATTAAATCATTGTGAGTCTCGAATCTCGAACACTCTCTGTGTCCTTCCTCACACGCACACCTAACACACACTTATTACACCCAACCGTTTCACCGCACTTTCCATTAATCTGCTCTTGTTCCTCCCGCTGACTCCTCTGGTCCTGGACATGGTTTTAAAGTCACGTCAAGTTCATACGCAGCGTGTCTCTCCCTTCGGTTACAGTCTCTCAGGGCTCCACCGCCCCTAAGCCCTTCGGAAAGGACAAGGAGAGAGTGTCCAACCTCCCAGTGGGACAACAGAGACGCAGTGAGGACACGTCGCTCTTGGAAGGGAAGGGGGACGGGAGCCCCCCAGACCACTGGCTGTAAAAACCTGAATAATACTCATGTGTGGAGAGCCGATTCTGAGTGCAGCCTGCACCAAAGCATAATACACTAATTAACACTTCACTAACTCACTGACGATCTTTGTGATCTTTGTACTATATGTTCGTACCGAATATGCCCTCCTCCCCAACTAGTCTCTCATGAACCAAGTGTAGATTTTACAATGAATTTTCATGTCAGTAAGGAGCAAGGTAGGGTTAGACAGTACAGAGACAGGTCACTAAGGAGCAGGTAGGGGTTAGACAGTACAGAGACAGGTCATTAAGGAGCAGGTAGGGGTTAGACAGTACAGAGACGGGTCATTAAGGAGCAGGTAGGGGTTAGACAGTACAGAGACGGGTCATTAAGGAGCAGGTAGGGGTTAGATAGTACAGAGACGGGTCATTAAGGAGCAGGTAGGGGTTAGACAGTACAGAGACGGGTCATTAAGGAGCAGGTAGGGGTTAGATAGTACAGAGACGGGTCATTAAGGAGCAGGTAGGGGTTAGACAGTACAGAGACGGGTCATTAAGGAGCAGGTAGGGGTTAGACAGTACAGAGACAGGTCATTAAGGAGCAGGTAGGGGTTAGACAGTACAGAGACAGGTCATTAAGGAGCAGGTAGGGGTTAGACAGTACAGAGACAGGTCATTAAGGAGCAGGTAGGGGTTAGACAGTATAGAGACAGGTCATTAAGGAGCAGGTAGGGGTTAGACAGTACAGAGACAGGTCATTAAGGAGCAGGTAGGGGTTAGACGGTACAGAGACAGGTCATTAAGGAGCAGGTAGGGGTTAGACAGTACAGAGACAGGTCATTAAGGAGCAGGTAGGGGTTAGACAGTACAGAGACTGGTCATTAAGGAGCAGGTAGGGGTTAGACAGTACAGAGACAGGTCATTAAGGAGCAGGTAGGGGTTAGACAGTACAGAGACAGGTCATTAAGGAGCAGGTAGGGGTTAGACAGTACAGAGACAGGTCATTAACCGGCCCATGGTGTATGAATGGTTGAGTGTGAGGCTTGACTTGTAAAATGCTTTGAGCGGCCGCATTGGTTTGAAAAGTGCTATATAAATGCAGTCCATTTACCGTTAAGGAGCAGGTATGGCTTAAATCTTTATAATAAAAATATAGTATGTTGCACCAAATATGGAAACCTTCTTAACTAGTCTCTTGTGAAAAAAGTGTAGTTTAAAAATGTTTGCGGAGTGTCAAACTCCTCGTACCTGTGGCGTGGGTTCCAGCGCTGAAGGGGACACCCACGCGTTAGCACGCCGGCTAGCAGGAGTACCAAAAGGTGTTTGCGTTAAAAGCGTTAAACGTGTTTCGATAAATGTTAGCCTGAACAGCTAGCTAAGGTGAGCATATTTATCAGACATAGACTTGTTTTAGACTGGATAGCTGTGAATTGTAAAAATGTTTACATTTATATATTCAATCTAAAACAGAGAACCACCTTCAAACCCACAGGAGCTTCATGTGAGGGAAGCCGTCAAGGAGCCTTGAGCTGTCGTTTCTTTTTGTATTTATTTCCGAATTCAGGGAACTCTCTGGAAGGAAGAAATGTCGGCCAACCAGTACACTTTCTGCCTGCCTTTTGAAATGGATGAGTGTTTGGGCCAGGCTAGGCTGACTCAGAGAAATCCTCACTCCTCTCTCCCACCTAGTTAGTCTCTCACCTCTCTTTTCCTCCCCCTCCTGCGAATGGTCTATCTCCATCATACCCCTCTTGTCTCGTCCATAGCACCGCTGGGAAGCAATAGATTTACCACCTTAGTTGATCGACCCGGAGAGAGCAAGACAGAAAGAGAGAGACAGAGAGAGAGGGATACTAGACTGACATATATTCAGAGAGGTGGATAAGAGACAGAAAGATAAAGAGAGGGATGGATAAGAGACAGAAAGATAAAGAGAGAGATGGATAAGAGACAGAAAGATAAAGAGAGAGATGGATAAGAGACAGAAAGATAAAGAGAGAGATGGATAAGAGACAGAAAGATAAAGAGAGAGATGGATAAGAGACAGAAAGATAAAGAGAGAGATGGATAAGAGACAGAAAGATAAAGAGAGAGATGGATAAGAGACAGAAAGATAAAGAGAGAGATGGATAAGAGACAGAAAGATAAAGAGAGAGATGGATAAGAGACAGAAAGATAAAGAGAGAGATGGATAAGAGACAGAAAGATAAAGAGAGAGATGGATAAGAGACAGAAAGATAAAGAGAGAGATGGATAAGAGACAGAAAGATAAAGAGAGAGATGGATAAGAGACAGAAAGATCAAGAGAGATTGTGAAAAAGAGCCAGAGAGAGAGAGATGGATAGAGAGATAAACAGAGATGGGGAGGGAGACGACAGAGAGAGAGAACTGAGTGTGAAGAATGTTAATGTTATCCTCCTTACGTTATTTGATTGGTTTTTAGCTAGTATTTACTGTTTTGTTATTAAGACAGTTTTATCCAATGTGACTTACTTGTCAATTATATGCCATACGTGTCATTAAGGAGCAGGTAGGGGTTAGACAGTACAGAGACAGGTCATTAAGGAGCAGGTAGGGGTTAGACAGTACAGAGACAGGTCATTAAGGAGCAGGTAGGGGTTAGACAGTACAGAGACAGGTCATTAAGGAGCAGGTAGGGGTTAGACAGTACAGAGACAGGTCATTAAGGAGCAGGTAGGGGTTAGACAGTACAGAGACAGGTCATTAAGGAGCAGGTAGGGGTTAGACAGTACAGAGACAGGTCATTAAGGAGCAGGTAGGGGTTAGACAGTACAGAGACAGGTCATTAAGGAGCAGGTAGGGGTTAGACAGTACAGAGACAGGTCATTAAGGAGCAGGTAGGGGTAAGACAGTACAGAGACAGGTCATTAAGGAGCAGGTAGGGGTTAGACAGTACAGAGACGGGTCATTAAGGAGCAGGTAGGGGTTAGACAGTACAGAGACAGGTCATTAAGGAGCAGGTAGGGGTTAGACGGTACAGAGACAGGTCATTAAGGAGCAGGTAGGGGTTAGACAGTACAGAGACAGGTCATTAAGGAGCAGGTAGGGGTTAGACAGTACCTAGAGGGGTCATTAAGGAGCAGGTAGGGGTTAGACAGTACAGAGACAGGTCATTAAGGAGCAGGTAGGGGTTAGACAGTACAGAGACAGGTCATTAAGGAGCAGGTAGGGGTTAGACAGTACAGAGACAGGTCATTAAGGAGCAGGTAGGGGTTAGACGGTACAGAGACAGGTCATTAAGGAGCAGGTAGGGGTTAGACAGAACAGAGACAGGTCATTAAGGAGCAGGTAGGGGTTAGACAGTACAGAGACAGGTCATTAAGGAGCAGGTAGGGGTTAGACAGTACAGAGACAGGTCATTAAGGAGCAGGTAGGGGTTAGACAGTACAGAGACAGGTCATTAAGGAGCAGGTAGGGGTTAGACAGTACAGAGACAGGTCATTAAGGAGCAGGTAGGGGTTAGACAGTACAGAGACGGGTCATTAAGGAGCAGGTAGGGGTTAGACAGTACAGAGACGGGTCATTAAGGAGCAGGTAGGGGTTAGACAGTACAGAGACAGGTCATTAAGGAGCAGGTAGGGGTTAGACAGTACAGAGACAGGTCATTAAGGAGCAGGTAGGGGTTAGACAGTACAGAGACAGGTCATTAAGGAGCAGGTAGGGGTTAGACAGTACAGAGACAGGTCATTAAGGAGCAGGTAGGGGTAAGACAGTACAGAGACAGGTCATTAAGGAGAAGGTAGGGGTTAGACAGTACCTAGAGGGGTCATTAAGGAGCAGGTAGGGGTTAGACAGTACAGAGACAGGTCATTAAGGAGCAGGTAGGGGTTAGACGGTACAGAGACAGGTCATTAAGGAGCAGGTAGGGGTTAGACAGTACAGAGACAGGTCATTAAGGAGCAGGTAGGGGTTAGACGGTACAGAGACAGGTCATTAAGGAGCAGGTAGGGGTAAGACAGTACAGAGACAGGTCATTAAGGAGCAGGTAGGGGTTAGACAGTACCTAGAGGGGTCATTAAGGAGCAGGTAGGGGTTAGACGGTACAGAGACAGGTCATTAAGGAGCAGGTAGGGGTTAGACAGTACAGAGACAGGTCATTAAGGAGCAGGTAGGGGTTAGACAGTACAGAGACTGGTCATTAAGGAGCAGGTAGGGGTTAGACAGTACAGAGACAGGTCATTAAGGAGC
Organism: Muraenolepis orangiensis; assembly: GCA_027704905.1. Lineage (NCBI taxonomy): Eukaryota > Metazoa > Chordata > Actinopteri > Gadiformes > Muraenolepididae > Muraenolepis > Muraenolepis orangiensis. Next base: position 833,246 of record CM051006.1, read on the forward strand.
AGGTAGGGGTTAGACAGTACAGAGACAGGTCATTAAGGAGCAGGTAGGGGTTAGACAGTACAGAGACAGGTCATTAAGGAGCAGGTAGGGGTTAGACAGTACAGAGACGGGTCATTAAGGAGCAGGTAGGGGTTAGACAGTACAGAGACAGGTCATTAAGGAGAAGGTAGGGGTTAGACAGTACCTAGAGGGGTCATTAAGGAGCAGGTAGGGGTTAGACAGTACAGAGACAGGTCATTAAGGAGCAGGTAGGGGTTAGACGGTACAGAGACAGGTCATTAAGGAGCAGGTAGGGGTTAGACAGTACAGAGACAGGTCATTAAGGAGCAGGTAGGGGTTAGACAGTACAGAGACAGGTCATTAAGGAGCAGGTAGGGGTTAGACAGTACAGAGACAGGTCATTAAGGAGCAGGTAGGGGTTAGACGGTACAGAGACAGGTCATTAACGAGCAGGTAGGGGTTAGACAGTACAGAGACAGGTCATTAAGGAGAAGGTAGGGGTTAGACGGTACAGAGACAGGTCATTAAGGAGCAGGTAGGGGTAAGACAGTACAGAGACAGGTCATTAAGGAGCAGGTAGGGGTTAGACAGTACCTAGAGGGGTCATTAAGGAGCAGGTAGGGGTTAGACAGTACAGAGACAGGTCATTAAGGAGCAGGTAGGGGTTAGACAGTACAGAGACAGGTCATTAAGGAGCAGGTAGGGGTTAGACAGTACAGAGACAGGTCATTAAGGAGCAGGTAGGGGTTAGACAGTACAGAGACGGGTCATTAAGGAGCAGGTAGGGGTTAGACAGTACAGAGACAGGTCATTAAGGAGCAGGTAGGGGTTAGACAGTACAGAGACGGGTCATTAAGGAGCAGGTAGGGGTTAGACAGTACAGAGACAGGTCATTAAGGAGCAGGTAGGGGTTAGACAGTACAGAGACGGGTCATTAAGGAGCAGGTAGGGGTTAGACAGTACAGAGACGGGTCATTAAGGAGCAGGTAGGGGTTAGACAGTACAGAGACGGGTCATTAAGGAGCAGGTAGGGGTTAGACAGTACAGAGACAGGTCATTAAGGAGCAGGTAGGGGTTAGACAGTACAGAGACAGGTCATTAAGGAGCAGGTAGGGGTTAGACAGTACAGAGACAGGTCATTAAGGAGCAGGTAGGGGTTAGACAGTACAGAGACAGGTCATTAAGGAGCAGGTAGGGGTTAGACAGTACAGAGACAGGTCATTAAGGAGCAGGTAGGGGTAAGACAGTACAGAGACAGGTCATTAAGGAGAAGGTAGGGGTTAGACAGTACCTAGAGGGGTCATTAAGGAGCAGGTAGGGGTTAGACAGTACAGAGACAGGTCATTAAGGAGCAGGTAGGGGTTAGACGGTACAGAGACAGGTCATTAAGGAGCAGGTAGGGGTTAGACAGTACAGAGACAGGTCATTAAGGAGCAGGTAGGGGTTAGACAGTACAGAGACAGGTCATTAAGGAGCAGGTAGGGGTTAGACGGTACAGAGACAGGTCATTAAGGAGCAGGTAGGGGTAAGACAGTACAGAGACAGGTCATTAAGGAGCAGGTAGGGGTTAGACAGTACCTAGAGGGGTCATTAAGGAGCAGGTAGGGGTTAGACGGTACAGAGACAGGTCATTAAGGAGCAGGTAGGGGTTAGACAGTACAGAGACAGGTCATTAAGGAGCAGGTAGGGGTTAGACAGTACAGAGACAGGTCATTAAGGAGCAGGTAGGGGTTAGACGGTACAGAGACAGGTCATTAAGGAGCAGGTAGGGGTTAGACAGTACAGAGACAGATCATTAAGGAGCAGGTAGGGGTTAGACAGTACAGAGACAGGTCATTAAGGAGCAGGTAGGGGTTAGACAGTATAGAGACAGGTCATTAAGGAGCAGGTAGGGGTTAGACAGTACAGAGACAGGTCATTAAGGAGTAGGTAGGGGTTAGACAGTACAGAGACAGGTCATTAAGGAGCAGGTAGGGGTTAGACAGTACAGAGACAGGTCATTAAGCAGCAGGTAGGGGTTAGACAGTACAGAGACGGGTCATTAAGGAGCAGGTAGGGGTTAGACAGTACAGAGACAGGTCATTAAGGAGCAGGTAGGGGTTAGACAGTACAGAGACGGGTCATTAAGGAGCAGGTAGGGGTTAGACAGTACAGAGACAGGTCATTAAGGAGCAGGTAGGGGTTAGACAGTACAGAGACAGGTCATTAAGGAGCAGGTAGGGGTTAGACAGTACAGAGACAGGTCATTAAGGAGCAGGTAGGTGTTAGACGGTACAGAGACAGGTCATTAAGGAGCAGGTAGGGGTAAGACAGTACAGAGACAGGTCATTAAGGAGCAGGTACGGGTTAGACAGTACAGAGACGGGTCATTAAGGAGCAGGTAGGGGTTAGACAGTACAGAGACAGGTCATTAAGGAGCAGGTAGGGGTTAGACAGTACAGAGACAGGTCATTAAGGAGCAGGTAGGGGTTAGACGGTACAGAGACAGGTCATTAAGGAGCAGGTAGGGGTAAGACAGTACAGAGACAGGTCATTAAGGAGCAGGTAGGGGTTAGACAGTACAGAGACGGGTCATTAAGGAGCAGGTAGGGGTTAGACAGTACAGAGACAGGTCATTAAGGAGCAGGTAGGGGTAAGACAGTACAGAGACAGGTCATTAAGGAGCAGGTAGGGGTTAGACAGTACAGAGACGGGTCATTAAGGAGCAGGTAGGGGTTAGACAGTACAGAGACAGGTCATTAAGGAGCAGGTAGGGGTTAGACAGTACAGAGACAGGTCATTAAGGAGCAGGTAGGGGTTAGACAGTACAGAGACGGGTCATTAAGGATCAGGTAGGGGTTAGACAGTACAGAGACAGGTCATTAAGGAGCAGGTAGGGGTTAGACAGTACAGAGACAGGTCATTAAGGAGCAGGTAGGGGTTAGACAGTACAGAGACGGGTCATTAAGGAGCAGGTAGGGGTCAGACAGTACAGAGATGGTAGTTTCTGTCTAGTCATCCTAGAGCATCTTGCTCTAGGATGTAAACTGAGGACATTGGGGATCAAACCCAGTATCATTCAGCTGAGAGTCGCTAGACTATTTTACCGGGTTGTTCAAATTCAGACGCAAGATTTGTTTGCCATTTGCAACACTACAATGGAACACTTAGTCCCCATCCCCTCCGCAGTATGACATCAAAACACTATACACAATAACAATGAACATAAAAAGATCAATGAAGTGATTGATGGATGATATGTAAATGATATGTAAATGATATGTGAATGGATTCAATTGTGCAAAAAACATTTAATAGCATTTAAAGTGCCAGTAGTGCAGCAGAATCATGAATACAGTGCAGTACAGAGCAGTAACTGTAATGAGTCCAGAAAGTCCCGTAAAGTATGACATAATAATGTTAATGACATGTTATGATAGTGTAATGTTAATGACATGTTATGATAGTGTAATGTTAATGACATGTTATGAAAGTGGCAGCACTATTAGTTCAGTAGGTCACTATCCTTAAACCTGATAGTCCTTGCTGTACGGATGCTGAGGTCCTTAGTGATGGAGATGGGGGAGAAGAGATGGAGCCCAGGGTGGTTGTGGTCCTTAGTGATGGAGATGGGGGAGAAGAGATGGAGCCCAGGGTGGTTGAGGTCCTTAGTGATGGAGATGGGGGAGAAGAGATGGAGCCCAGGGTGGTTGAGGTCCTTAGTGATGGAGATGGGGGAGAAGAGATGGAGCCCAGGGTGGTTGGGGTCCTTAGTGATGGAGATGGGGGAGAAGAGATGGAGCCCAGAGTGGTTGAGGTCCTTAGTGATGGAGATGGGGGAGAAGAGATGGAGCCCAGGGTGGTTGGGGTCCTTAGTGATGGAGATGGGGGAGAAGAGATGGAGCCCAGGGTGGTTGAGGTCCTTAGTGATGGAGATGGGGGAGAAGAGATGGAGCCCAGGGTGGTTGGGGTCCTTAGTGATGGAGATGGGGGAGAAGACATGGAGCCCAGGGTGGTTGGGGTCCTTAGTGATGGAGATGGCCTTCTTCAGACATCAAAATCAGTCAACGTGTAGATGAGAAAGAAAGAAAGAAAGAAAGGTAGAAGGAAAGAAAAACAGAAACAAACAAACAATCAAACAAGGGGAAGAACCAAAGAGAGCCTTACAGTTCTCCCTCGTGAAGCAGTGACCTCAAGGACGCACTAAATAAAGGTTCCATTCATTAAAACAAGGCAGGGATGAGAGCTGGAGGGGCGTGTTTTCAGAGAGCCACGTCCAGCCCAGCTCAAACCCTACATCACGCATCACGTGACCAGACAGCGTGGATCAGGGTCTTCATCAAGCTTCATTAGGCTGATATCATATCCAGCTGCTGGGTCAAAGGACGAAGTAGGCCTGGGTGTGTTCCTGTGTGTGTGTGTTTGTGTTTGAGTGTGTGTTCCTGTGTGTTCCTGTGTGTGTGTGTCTGTGTGTGCGTGTGTGTTCCTGTTCCTGTGTTCCTGTGTGTGTGTGTGTGTGTGGGTGTGAATGTGCGTGTGTGTGTGTGTGTGTGTGATTGTGTGTGTGTGTGTGTGTTCCTGTGTGTGTGTGTGTGTGTGTGTGTGTGTGTGTGTGTTCCTGTGTGTGTGTGTGTGTGTGTGTGTGTGTGTGTGTGTGTGTGTTCCTGTGTGTGTGTGTGTGTGTGTGTGGGTGTGAATGTGCGTGTGTGTGTGTGTGTGTGTGTGTGATTGTGTGTGTGTGTGTGTGTTCCTGTGTGTGTGTGTGTGTGTGTGTGTGTGTGTTCTTGTGTGTGTGTGTGTGTGTGTGTGTTCCTGTGTGTGTGTGTGTGTGTGTGTGTGCGTGTGTGTGTGTGTGTGTGTGTGTGTACACACATGCGTGCATGGCATGGTGTCTCCAGTCCACCGTGGTGTGTTCTGGTGAAGAGCCAGAACCGCCCCGAGGTGAGAGCAGCAGCTGAAGGGAAGTGAGAGGCCAGGCACGAGATGCGACGGGGTGTCGTTTAGTGTACTGGATGTAATTAATGAGGGGATAATTAAAACCCGTCAAACTCTGAGACTACGTTCATAAAAAAAAAACCCTGTCAGTGAGGAGATTGTCTCTCGCAGAACAAAGCAGGCATCCGAGACGCCTTTTATTAAACCTGGCGCCAGCAACTGCCAAAGCTGTCGGTCGATATTTGAGTATATATAAATATATATATACATACATATATATATATATATATGTATATATATGAGACTTCATCTCCCTATTGTACCACCAGGTGTGATGTTAATTGGCCATGGCTACCCTCTGATGACATCACAACTCACTCCCAAAGGGTGGATTTTAAAACGGCTCATAATGGTATATAAGCATCACTCAGCAAACACCATTAAACAACATTAAACTATTCTATTAAACGTATGGATAGTCACTGCAGCAAGTGTGTGTGTGTGTGTGTGTGTGTGTGTGTGTGTGTGTGTGTGTGTGTGTGTGTGTGTGTGTGTGTGTGTGTGTGTGTGTGTGTGTGTGTGTGTGTGTGTGTGTGTGTGTGTGTGTGTGTGCGTGTGTGTATGTGTGTGTGTGTGTGTGTGTGTGTGTGTGTGTGTGTGTGTGTGTGTGTGTATGTGTGTGTGTGTGTGTGTGTGCGGATAGTTCACATAGTCTAAATTAATTAAAATGACTGGACTTTGACCTTCACATCCGATTAAAGCCGCTAGAAACACAGCATTAGGGGAGAAATATGAATTGAATATAAACGATGACATTGTGTCCGTGCCAAACCCTGGAATACACCAGGGTATATACACCTCCAGCTGATGTCATGTCAGACTTTAATATCGGCTATTTCTTGTTTTAAGTAATTGGTTGTTGCAGTTGGATTGATCCTTAGTAATAAGTAATCTACCGTTATCCGATTATAAATGGTTGGAAAACAAGTCCCCCCCCCCCCCTTACCCCACACACACACACACACACACCCACACACACACCCACACACACACACACACACACACACACACACACACACACACACACCTCGTTTCTCCCCCCTCCCCCCCCCCCCCCCCCTAACACCACACAACCAAATCACTAACACAGTTAAAACAACAGCTCGTAAGGCAGCTAGCCACTTAATACATTAAACGTATTGCATGAAATATAACACTGGGCTTTTTAAAACATTCCCAGAAGAAAAGAAAGGCGTGTGTGCGTGTGCATGTGTGTGTGTGTGTACGTGCGTGCGTGCGTGCGTGCGTGCGTGCGTGCGTGCGTGCGTGCGTGCGTGCGTGCGTGCGTGCGTGCGTGCGTGTGTGTGTGTGTGTGTGTGTGTGTGTGTGTGCGTTACCTATTGAATATGTCCCGGGGAATATAGTGGAATGATTGAGTGGCGAGGTGGAGATACTGGAGACGGTTTGATCACCTGTGATAAGAGCTCATAAGAACTCATTCACCTGCTGAGGAATACACTCATCTATTAGCGCTGATGGAATATCGTGTTGCTTCTAATAATATGCCCTCACATTGTTGGCAATTCATATATTCATATATATTACATATATTACATTAAAGATATATGAATATTATAGAACCATACTTCTAAACTACATTACAATACAATACTATATGGCCTCTTAGTCTGCTGTGAGAGGCTCTGCAGTGAGAGGCCCTGCAGTAAGAGGCTCTGCAGTGAGAGGCCCTGTAGTGAGAGGCCCTGCAGTGAGAAGTTCTTAAGTTAGAGGCTCTGCAGTGAGAGGCTCTGCAGTGAGAGGCCCTGCAGTGAGAGGCCCTGCAGTAAGAGGCTCTGCAGTGAGAGGTCCTGCAGTGAGAGGCTCTGCAGTGAGAGGCCCTGCAGTAAGAGGCTCTGCAGTGAGAGGCCCTGCAGTGAGAGGATCTGCAGTGAGAAGCTCTACAGTGAGAGGCTCTGCAGTGAGAGGCCCTGCAGTGAGAGGCTCTGCAGTGAGAGGCTCTGCCCTGAGAAGCTCTGCAGTAAGAGGCTCTGCAGTCCACACACTCAGACACACACTTTCCTTCCCTAACAGGCTGCTTGTCGCCGGGACCTGGAGGTCATTCCAGTCTGTGTCATATTTGACATTCAGCGCCTTTGCCTGTTTGTTGGCAGCGTTCCCACCCACCGCCCCCACCACCCCCACCACCCACCACCCCCACCCACCACCCAACACCACCACCACCACCACCAGTGCCGGCAGCCAAGGCTTCTGAACCTAACCCAATTACATCATGGCTGTAGCAGCAGCCTCCTCTGAGGCAATGTCACAGAAATCAATGTCTGGTGAACCGGCGTGCCGTCACAGGGGGCGTCGCTGCTCTACTCCACACCCTCCCTGTACCTCCAGGCTCTACTCCACACCCTCCCTGTACCTCCAGGCTCTACTCCACACCCTCCCTGTACCTCCAGGCTCTACTCCACACCCTCCCTGTACCTCCAGGCTCTACTCCACACCCTCCCTGTACCTCTAGGCTCTACTCCACACCCTCCCTGTACCTCCAGGCTCTACTCCACACCCTCCCTGTACCTCCAGGCTCTACTCCACACCCTCCCTGTACCTCCAGGCTCTACTCCACACCCTCCCTGTACCTCCAGGCTCTACTCCACACCCTCCCTGTACCTCCAGGCTCTACTCCACACCCTCCCTGTACCTCCAGGCTCTACTCCACACCCTCCCTGTACCTCCAGGCTCTACTCCACACCCTCCCTGTACCTCCAGGCTCCCCGCGCTCCACTCAGCTGAACACCTCTCCCCAGGAGGGGGTCTGCAGGCCCTCAGGCTCGCTGGGCGTTGGAAGCGGTTAGGAAGGAAAAAAAGGCTTAATAAGAACATGGAGGATGGAGTACTGCGAGGCCCAGCATGAGTCACTCACACAGGGGGCTACAGCAAAGGAAGGGTCCTGGGATCTTCTGCGATGGATTGCTCAGGTCTGGATCTGGGATGGATCGCTCGGGCCTGGGTGGGCGTTCTTATGTTATATGTACTGCACCCACACCTGACCAGCTACTGTTGAATTATTGAACAGACATCTATGGAAATCTTACTTCAACTCTTGCTTAAGTAAGTTAAAGTTAATTGGATTTAATTAAATTCAATTTGTTGAATTATGAACTTGAACTACGAACTATGCAGATGGCTCTCACCTTGTCGTAAGATCACTCCAAACCCTCTACTGAGTGACAAGGTGTTACACTGCTGTCATAACACACGGGACTTTGACCTGACAGGGACAGTCTCAAAGGGCTTCAAAGTCCACAGCACCTATCCCCAATCCTTCTGAAGGACTCAGGGCTTGTGGGGAAAACCTCCCTGAACGCCAGAGAGGAGAAGCCTGGAGAGGGAATACAACTAGGAGCTGAATGGGCAGACATATACACTATTTACTACTCAGTCATTTAGCAGATGCTTTAATCCAAAGCAACTTAAGGAAGGGGGATTTAGAACAAATGGGGGACAGCCTTATAGCTGCTGCACTTAAGGATGCCGACAGGTACACGACAGTGGGATTCACACCCAGAACCTTTCAGCTACGATTCACCAGAGCTAATTTATATCGGCGGTGTGTGTCGGCTACGTGACCCGGTGGGAACAGACAACAACAACACCATCACAGCCCTCGCCTCACACCATGGGTCAGGGTATCGAACCCTAACCAACCGTTTACAGAAACTGCAGCACTTCTAGTCCAAGGGAACCCAGACACTTGTTACACAAATATATGCATACACATATATGCATTTATATATATATATATATATGTGTTTATGTGTATGTATATAAATAAATAAGTATATATACACATATATACACGCATTATATATATACACACACATACACATATAAACATATACTCACACATTATATACTGTATATATACACACATTATATATATATGTACACACATTATATATATGCTGTATGTGTAACGCTGCAGCACTGCAACTTCTATATACAGTGCTGCTCGAAAGTATGTGAACCCCCTAGACATGGTCATTGTAATTGTACAAAAATGTAAAATAACCTTATTAAATGTATATCCAAACACCAATTTGTAAAGCAGGACTTTCCAAATAATGGACACAAACAAAGAAAAATGATGTATTTTCATTATTTATTCAAAAAAAGTGGTTTCTCCCACAAAAACTGAAAATATGACTTGTGCAAAAGTATGTGAACCCTTTTGGTTAATAGCGTGTGGCACCTCCTTTTGCAGCCATTACTGCAATCAAACGTTTTCTATAGCCACTGACCAGTCTCTCGCATCTGCTGTGGGGGATTTTTGCCCACTCTTCCTTGCAGAACTCAGCCAGTTGAGAAAGGTTGGAGGGACATCTGGCATGTACCCCCCGCTTCAGGTCTAGCCACAACATTTCAATTGGATTGAGGTCCGGACTTTGACTTGGCCAATCCAGAGTACGAATCCTCTTTTTTCTGAACCATTCCTTGGTAGATTTGCTGGTATGTTTTGGGTCGTTGTCTTGTTGAAAAACCCATTTACGGCCCAGTTTCAACTTCCTGACTGATGGCTGGAGATTCTTATCAAGAATTTGCTGATACACTTCAGAATTCATGTTTCCCTGGATGATATGGAGTTGTCCAGGTCCAGAAGCAGAGAAGCAGCCCCATACCTTAACATTTCCACCACCATGCTTCACTGTTGGGATGAGGTTCTTTTCTTCATGTGCTGTGTTGGTTTTTCTCCAAACAAAGCGCTTACGATTATGACCAAATAATTATATTTTGGACTCATCTGTCCAGAGAATGGACTTCCAGAAGGCCTCTGGTTTGTCCAAGTTCTCTCTGGCAAAGTTTAAACGGGCAGCTTTGTTCTTTTTGGAGAGCAGAGGCTTCCTTCTAGCAACCCTCCCATGAATGTCGTGTTGGTTCAATTTTCGTCTAATTGTAGACGCATGTACATTTACACCTGACGCTGCCAGAGAGCTCTGCAACTCTTTAGAGGTGATGTGTGGGTTGTCCTTTACCTGATTTATTATTCTACGGGTGCTTCTTGATGTTAGTTTTAATGGGCGTCCACTTCTAGGCAAAGATGCGGTCATCTTGGACGCCCTCCATTTGTAAATTATTTGCCTCACCGTGGATGGATGGAGCTGGAATCGTTTGGAGATTGTCTTGTAGCCTTCTCTAGACTGATGGGCTGTCAGTACCATTTTCTTGATTTCCTCGGGTATCTCCTTTCCTCTTGGCATGGTTGATTCGTATGGGTACACCCTGGCACTGCAGTCGTTTGGTTGTTTTTCTCTCTCTTTTAATCTGTGTTGTCCAACCCTTTTCCTAATGATGTCTCATTTGATTGGTTTGCTTAATTGACTAATTAAGCACCCAAAAGTGTTTCACCTGAATCTGTTACCTCCTTGACTTTACCAATACAGCTGGGGGTTCACTTACTTTTGCACATCCACTAATTCCATGTTTCATGTATTTTTTTGGCTACTCACACAATTCCCTCTAAAAAAGTACATGGAACTGTTAAACATAAACCTGACATTTCATATATGTAAAACTTGTGATGATAAAATAGGAAAATCATGGTAAAACAACAGAAAACTCTTAACTGTTCAAGGGGTTCACATACTTTCGAGCAGCACTGTATATTCTTACATACAGTATATATTTCTGACATACAGTACATTTACACACACAAGAATAACCTCTTTAAGGGTCAAATTGCAGCTCTGCAGATGCCATCATGGCTTCAAGTGTTCCTTGCCGTAGTCCTCACCGACGGGTCAGAATCAGAACAAGCCCCCCATCTCCTGCTGCTCCCACGGAGCTTTGGTTCCAATCAGCCATTGTAAGCAGTATAGCTCAGTGAGGTCGCCTCACGCCTGCTGGTTCCATCCCCGCCGCCTCCTCGCAAAAGCTGTGGAGGTGTCCTTAAGCAAGACCCCCTAACCCTAACTACTCCTGACCTACTGGCTTGATGGCTGACTCCGTCGTCGGTGGTTGACTGTGTGTATGAATGGGTGAATGTGAGGCACGACTTGTAAAGCACTTTGAGTAACCACTGGTTAGAAAAGCGCTATAGAAATGTCCATTTACCATTGTAGGAACCCCTGGGGTACTGCGTTAAGGCGCAGCTACAGGGTCCCTCATTCCTCTGGCTCGCCTTCCATGCCTTTGAAAGATTTATCCCGGACTGTTCCCGGAATAATGTGACATAATACCAATCTGATATTGGATTTCCAATTACACTCCACTTAAATGTGGAGGGACGGAACGTGGCTGGCTGTGAAATGGATCTCAAACACAGGAACCGCCGACGTGGTGGAACCCCAGGACGGGCCTCGCTGGTGGAACCCACGACGGCCTCGCTGGTGGAACGCCACGACGGGCCTCGCTGGTGTCGAGTCCTCCTTGTTTTGTGTGTTTTTATTGCAACTGTGAGAAAAGGCAGCATTATGTTCCATTAGGCCGTTCACGGGAACACACGCACAAAGTGGTTCACACAACACTCTCCTATTCTGGGCCTGACGCGCTCACACAATGCTTGTCATCTAGAGTCTAAACAACATGCAGATTGCAGAGAAGGGATCCATTATAGTTCCCTAATTGACGGTCTCCTAAAAAATATATTCTTGGTGGCATCCGCGTGCCGTGTGTGTGTGTGTGTTTGTGTGTGTATGTGTGTGTGTGTTTGTGTGCGTGTGTGTGTATGTGTGTGCGTGTGTATGTGTGCGTGTATGTGTGTGAGTGTGTGTGTATGTGTGTGCGCGTGTGTGTGTGTATGTGTGCGTGTATGTGTGTGGGTGTGTGCGTGTGTGTGTATGTGTGCGTGTGTTTGTGTGGGTGTGTGTGGGTCGTGTGTGGGGGTGTGTCCACTGAATGCAAACTGCATTTAACTCATACATTTAATGAACACATTTAATGAAATATTTTATGATGCAATTTGGTTTTAGGCTAAACTAATAGCTTTGGGGAAATGAGGAAAATGAGATTTTTTTTCTTCCCTTGACCAAAATGTTAGTCAGGGGAAGAATAAAGTGGACTCCTGAATCTCGACACTCCGTGAAACACACGCAGGCATGTTCTTCATAAGAGAGGAACTGCTGCGCTGCTCTGACAGGACGATGCTAACGGTGGTCGTTAAAACGTCGAGGACAATTATGAGACTCGATGAATTGGTCTGTGTTACTCCAGCAGTCGAACGAGAACGTTATAAAAGGAGAGCTGGGACAGGACGGCCATCTGTCGGTTCACTGGGGGTTCCAGAACGATCGGAGTTCCAGAACGATCGGAGTTCCAGAACGATCGGAGTTCCGGAACGATCGGAGTTCCAGAACGATCGAAGTTCCAGAACGATCGGAGTTCCTGCCTCGCCCCAAATCAGAAACAAAATCGGTGCTTAGCACACAAGTCAGAGAGTTCTGGAATTCCAAGTGATGGAAGAGCATCTCGTCATGCCAATAAAAACATTTGAATCCAACTGAAGGAATTACTGAATATATTAAAAACATTTCCGTTCACACTGTGTGCTCACAGACAGCTAGGGCCGGTCTCTCTGACCGAGACACTTTCTATTCCCAGTCGGCCCCCCCGACTGGGAATAGAAAGTGTCTCCATTCTGCGGTCCAAAGTGGTCCATTCTGCCCGCCACACGTTTCCCAACAGGGTACCGAGGCAGTTGGACTGACTCATCCCTGTGGGGGGGGGTTAACATGCTTGTAACGGACTTAACCCTCTTCAAAGACATGAAGTCACGTCAGAATAGAGGCTAAAGCTAGAGGCTGCTTTTCTATCCGGTGAACTCATGTTTCACTTATGTCTTAATCAGCCTCTTGTTGACTGTGGTGACTTCGAGAAGTCAGGAGTTAATAAATGATGGAATTAACATTAACAACACGTGTTTTATTATACAACAAAATCAGGAATGGGAGGGATTAATTCTTGCCTACCTTTGAGTAGATTGTTGATAAATCGCTAAAATTATTATGCAAAAGATTTCATTTACTTTGCCGCTTTTCAACCGGCTTAGTATGGTTCCAATGACGCATTCCATTAGCGATGTTTACCTGTCCTCCATGTTCCACCCACACTTCACAGCTGGAGTTGAGCTAACATTTAGCATCTGTGATCTGAGCTGTGCCCCCGAGACACAGAGAGCATCAGCAACAAGGGCAGGCGTTTAGCACTCTCTATCCCAAATAGATAGGTACAAATAAGGTTGTTTTCACTCTATATCCCTGATATAAAGATAAAAATACGGTTGTTTTAACACTATATATCTAATAGATAGATAGAGATAAGGTTGTTTTTGTCACGGTTACGGTGGTTGGCAGGGGGCGTGGCCAAGCCACGTGCGCTGGCGGCGCACACACCCACACACCTGTCGGCGATCACCCTTGTCTAATTGCTAATCACCTCACCTGGGGTATATATGCTTTGTCTATCCTTTACCCCAGCGTGAGGTCGTTACATATACTGCACGTTCTTCCGTCTGTTGTGATCGCCCGGCTGCTGACTATCGGAGAGATAGTACGCACCCCGGTCGCCTGCCTACTCTACTTTCACGTAGTTCTCCCGTCTGGTACCCATCGCCTGCCAACTACCTGCCGGTACTCCGCACCCGTCTGATGACGTCACGTAGCCCCCGTCTGCTGACGCCGCGCCGTACCCGCCTGACGACGTCACGCAGCCCCCGTCTGCGGACGCTACGCCGTACCCGCCAGACAACGACACAGTGGAGCGATACGAACGGCTTTATTCCAAAAGCACTCACAAAATACAAAGTCACAAGGGTACACGGGGAGAACTACGTGAAAGTAGAGTAGGCAGGCGACCGGGGTGCGTACTATCTCTCCGATAGTCAGCAGCCGGGCGATCCGAACAGACGGGAGAACGTGCAGTATATGTAACGACCTCACGCTGGGGTAAAGGATAGACAAAGCATATATACCCCAGGTGAGGTGATTAGCAATTAGACAAGGGTGATCGCCGACAGGTGTGTGGGTGTGTGCGCCGCCAGCGCACGTGGCTTGGCCACGCCCCCTGCCAACCACCGTAACCGTGACAGTTTTAACACTATATCTCTCATAGATAGATAGAGATAAGGTTGTAACTATATCTGTAATATATAGATATAGATAAGGTTGTTTTTAACACCATATCCCGATATAATAGATTGATAGAGATAATATATTTTGAATCAATGTAATTGAAGCCATTTAATCAATGTAATTGCTGCTGTTGAACTGTACCCACGTATCTAACGCAACCTCCTAGTGCCGTGTTTCCAGTTTCAGTTTCAGCAGGAAGTTAGGCACGGTACAAGCTCTTCATCTGTGGTACCAGGTCCTCTGATTAACCACCAGCTGACGGACATGTTTTTACCCTACACAGTCCTGTGAAACCAAATATCCTGTGAAATCTCTGCTCTGTGAAACCAAAACCAAATGAATAAAGTGTGCCTGTTCTTCACACCCTAAGACACGTCGCCTTCTGATATTCTGTGTTTCGCAAATGAATATCAGGCAAGGCCGGCCTCGGCTGGACAGGAAGTGGACAGGAAGTGGACAGGAAGTGGACAGGAAGTGGGTTTCTACATATGGGCTGGGCGTTAGGTTGTTTAATACAACTCCATGCGGCTGATGAGATTCATAAATAGCTATTAAGTTTCGCCCCTTGCGGAACTTGGTTAGCAACGACATGTTCTCCTCTGAGAGGAGCGTCCTGTGGTAATGGAATCAATTGACATCTTTAGTTGATCTATTTGAGATAAAACTGTTTTGACTGCTGTGTCATTGGCTGCACTTTCCTCAGGCGTCGGCTTGGTTTTGGAGATTCTGCAGCCTGCTGCGCTCCTGGTTTGTCATTCACTGAAAGCTCCCTCCCCTTTGGTGTCTGATTGGTCCCATACTTTTCTTTTTGCGGACAGGCTTTGGACGGGGCGTGGCCCCGAAGCCAGACCGGGTCCACAGAGAGAAACAGAATGTGAACTCGCGACACAAGGGAAGGTCCGACGAGGCTCGAAGGCCCGCAGGTCAGGGGAGTATCTTAGCATGTGTTGTGTACAGGAAAGTCGGGAAGTGTTCTCGTCAGTCTTCAAAGCGCGGTGAATAATTGACAGACTAGAACCAGACGAGCTATCATCAAACACAAAACATTTGATTAATGCTCTTGGGTGAGGGGGGGGGGGGGGGGGGGAGTCAAAGTTCCGGAATGATCCATGGAGAACCACTCATTGATTCATGCTACATGGTTTCATTAAGGCTCGCCTGAAATCGCTCGCTGATGCGTTGACAATGATCACCCAGTGAAATGGTGTTCGAATCGTACTCTAGTCTCTAATCTACTACACGCTTGAGGACGAAATGAGAAATGATATGTTATATTATAATGAAATGATATTGTCTTTTCGCTCCTGTGAATCCACTTCTTGGTCCGTAGTTCCGTTTCTATGAATTTCAAAACAATTAGTTTAAGACGATCCACGAGTTAAAAACAATTATATCTTCAAACGAAAAATGTCCTTTGAAATTGTCAAATGGATGAAACGCTCTTTAACAGGCCCTGTCATTTCTGCACTGAATAGTTTACTCAAAACCAAAGAAAAACATGAAATATATTCAGTGCCAAAATGACGCAAGTGAAGGTGTGTTGTGGCATTACTTCAATCTCATCATCTGTGATGGAGGCTAATGGCTACAGATGGTTTACATTCTGGTACCCAAAAGTACAAACCCATTTATCCTACTCATAATAACATAGTAGTAGTAGTATGGATATGAATAGACATGCCTTTCATCAGGAGTTGGTTAAAAGCTGCTCTAGGATGGCTACAGGTAGACTGGACTTTGGGGTTCGAACACAGTTTGTGCAAACGTGTGTGTGTATATATATATGTATAGATATAAATATACATACATATATATATATATATATATATATAATAAATATGTGTTTGTGAGCATGCTGACATGTCCACACTCCTCTCATGAATGTGTGTGTGTATGTGTGTGTGTCTGTGTGTGTGTGTGTGTGTGTGTGTGTGTGTGACGATGGCTGGTCTCTACTGTGGACCTTGATTGCTCAATGCACCACAGGTGTGCAGCCTAACAAACCCATTTATTGTGTTGCTTTTTCTGAACGTAGGCGGTGTGTCATGGACACGCTGCTGTGTGAGTACCTGATTGTATTCACTCATGCAGTGAATACAAAAAAGTTAGCATTCAATTCGGTGAACGCCAACTTCGGAATCTAAAACCCGACCCCTCGTCTGCTTTGTCTCCATCTTTGCCTTTTTTTCCGTCACAAACAAGATTTGCTTTGTGATAGTTTTGCGGCTTAATATCTGTAGTCAATTGTACCCTGCGATGGGGAATCTTAAAAATCTTATCAGGGCCACACCGTTACAAACTGCGTTCAATAATAAGCCGTCGTCACACCACTCGGGAAAGTTTTCGCTTGACTATTATTCATAGAAACACAACAAATGACCTCCTCAGGCAGTCAAGTCGAGTTTATTGTCACTTCACAGTTTATACAAGTATAAGCAATGAGTGAAAATCTTATGTGCAATACCCGACGACAGACAGCAGTTATAAAAAACTGAACAGGAGTAAAAAAGTACAAAACTGTATAAGTTAAATATATAAAAATGCAATATATAAAATGCAATATGTCAGAAAAAGAGCAATATATATAAATCAATGTAATAAAATATACATTGTTACATGCTATACACCCCTGTTCAGCAGCCTGATGGCCTGACTGTGGAAGCTATCTCTGAGTCTATTTGTACGACACTTGATACTGCGGTATCGCCTGCCTGACGGTAAAAGTGAATACAGTTTGTGGCTGGGGTGGGCATTGTCTTTTATGATGTGTTTGACCATGCACCGCTGGTTGTATATATCCAGGAGGGAGGGGAGCTCACCTCCAACGATATACTGGGCCGTCCGCACCACCCTTTGAAGCGTTCTGCGCTCGAGTGCGGTGCAGTTCCCGTACCAGGCGGTGATACACCCTGTAAGAACACTCTCCATGGCGCCGGTATTGAATGTTCTCAGGATGCGGGGGCCCATGCTGAATTTCCTCAGACGCCTGAGGAAATACAGGCGTTGTTGGGCCCTTTTCACCACGTGTGTGGTGTGCGTGGACCATGTGAGGTCCTCGGAGATGTGCACGCCGAGGAACTTGAAGCCACTGACCCTCCCTACTGCAACACCGTCGATGGAGATAGGGCCGTGCTCTCCTCTCTGCTTCCTGTAGTCCACGATCAGCTCCTTGGTCTTCTTGACGTTGAGGGCGAGGCTGTTCTCCTGGCACCACTGCTCCAGTGATCCAACCTCCTCCCTGTAGGCTGTCTCGTCGTCGCCGGCGATCAGGCCCATCACTGTCGTGTCGTCAGTAAACTTGATGATGACGTTGGAGCTGTGCATAGCCATGCAGTCGTGGGTGTAGAGGGAGGAGAGGGCTCAGCACGCATCCCTAAGGGGACAGGAGGTCCAGTATCCAGCTGCACGTGGATGGGGGCACGCCTAGACCTCTAAGCTTGGTGTCGAGCTTGGCAGGAACTACTACTATTGAACGCTGAGCTGTTGTCCACAAACTGTTATGTGCATTCGCACATAACAGTTCTTTCCCTCCAGGTGGGACAGTCCATGTTGCCCACTCCTTCCTAAGGAAATGGTAACTGAATGTAGTTCAGTTGTCTCTCTCTCTCTCTCTCTCTCTCTCTCTCTCTCTCTCTCTCTCTCTCCTCTCCTCTCTCTCTCTCTCTCTCTCTCTCTCTCTCTCTCTCTCTCCCTCTTTCCCCCAACCGCTCTTAAACCTCCAAGCAGAAACACAAACGCTGTCTGGAGACTCTATTATGATTAACCTTTCGGGAAAAAAATGACCAATTGAAAAAGTGAAAGTTGGTCTTTTCTTCAGGATGGAATTATCACATGCTTAAGGGCTATTCTAGAATCCCCTGAGGTGGAAAGAATGGAGGAAACCATTTCTCCTTCAAAGGAAAGTCTTAATCATAACCAGATATAGACCAGCGAGATATGGATTTCTAGATATCGATGATTTGCAGTTTACAGTTATAGATTACAGTTTTAGAATTGGGCTATAGACTACCGTTATAGACAGAATAGTCCATTACCGACCGTGAATATGAATACGATGCATTGAACAGATGCTGTGAATAGTTTGTATGGAACAGATATGCCTATTGTAAATATGAATATTGTGCATTGAACAGATGCTGTGAATAGTTCGTATTGAAGATAGATCTCGATAGATGTAGATCTCGGCTTACATTTTGGAATATAAAGTGATCTTGTGAAAAAGTGAAAAAGGTTGGTTACCACTGGACAACGGTTATACACTACAGTTATAGATAACAGTTATAGTCACAGGCTACAGCTATAGATGAGTTCTAACTCATCTATAGCTGTTAAAGACTACAGTCAGAGATAGTTATATATTACACTTCAAGTAAGAGATTACTTTGAGACAATAGTTAGACTGCAGATACAGATTAGTTATAGCTATAGACTACGGTTATAGACTAGTTATATATTTGTTATAGCTATAGACTACAGTTATGGATTACAGTTATAGACTACAAGTCGTAGACTACAGTTATGGATTACAGTTATGTGGGGCCAGGGTTTTGTATGAATATTGTTGTTCTCTTGTACAAAAGCACAAAAGGTCACATTAGCATAACAACCCCTCCGCCAGCATGGCGTGCGTCGTGACACTTAACTCAAACACTCTCCGTGCCACAACCATTGACCTCCGGTGGGCTTGATTGCTAAATAGCCAATCACAGGGCTTTGGATGGTATTTCCTGTTAGAACCTGAGCTCATGGGAGATTGAGGTTAAAGGGTGTACACCGCACTGATTGTGTTTCAGCAGTGGTTCCCGAACTTGATAAGGTCCTGTACCCCCTCAAACATGTAACCTCCTGCTGTGTACCCCCTCTGCCTCTCATCTGATGGTACATATGAAGACTAGACAGTGTTATTAACTATTTTGCTCTTCATTCAGCCTTGTAGAAAGCCCTCTCATATTTCAAAGAAGTGATATGGACATAAGCTCAAACCCAATATGAATGACTTCTCTGGTTACTATGAAAAAAAAAGTCATATTATTCATCATATTATTCTGTTGTTACAACAACCAAATAAGTGAACAATCGAAGCAGAGTAGGGCGGTTTTGTTTTTATTTTTTGATTGGGTTTTACACAGAGAGGCTATTCCAGATGTTTTGTTGGTGTTGACCCCCAGATGTACCTGCGGTACTCCTGGGGGAACATGGACCCCACTAAGGGATTAGCTGTCTAAGAAGATCTGGTTTGCCAGACAGCGCTGATCCATCAACACTAAACTAAACCAAACCACGGCGTACCAGATCCTCTAACACAATCAGTTAAGAGGCAAGCGTAAAGGCAAGCCAAGCGGGCCGAGGGTTGTTATGCTAATGTGACCTTTTGTGCTTGAATGGCCGATGCTCCAGAATAGCTCATTTATAGCAGCGGTACCAGGCTGAACTTCTGACAAGCCACCAGAGCTGGACGGCAGGCTCAGAGGTCACCGTTGAACTGTTTACACAACTCCTCAAGTGACAGACACACACAAATGCCAAAGACTTTCAGCTTCAGAGAAACAAATATATTTACAGTTTGGATATTTAGTAAGGCTAATTACTACACACACACACACAGACACACAGACACACAGACACACACACACACACACACACACACACACACACACACACACACACACACACACACACACATACACACACACACAACCACAAGGTTGTAAGCTGTGTATTTTAGTTCTGCAGGCGGCCTCCGGGTGTTCTTTTGCCCAAAGATAATTTATGTTTAAATTCTCGCCGGATTTAAAAGCCTTACTTTAAAATCCAGACAACGTCTTGTTTTTGGTGGATGCGGAGAGCTGGCGTGGACCAGGTGGGAAATATTTAAAAAACCTCAGAGAAATATGAAGAGAGATGGCTCTTCTGAGTGCTTTCCAAGGTAAACAAATATAAGAATCTAACTAAATACACGTAAACATATTCTATAACTGCAATCATGGTGGTTTCATTCATGTGATCTGAAGTTCAAGAAAACAAGTTTAGGGAGCCATCTTGCTACTGACCAACTACTCTCGACTAACCGAGCAATGTTCTCTCTCTTTTTCCTGTTCGACAGCGGCTGTTCGCTGGGAAGGGTTGGCCTTCGTTTACTGGTCCCATAGTTCTGTGTTAAGGGTTAACTCTGTTACCTTACTGGTCATTATATCTCTGGAGGCTAGGGGTTTACAGAGTTAGAGCTGCCCATGGGCATACAGTCTACCTGTTGTCTATACACACTAGTCAGACGGGAGGCGTACCCCCACTTACTAGTTTTCAGTTAGTTTAGTTGATAGTCGGCTTTAAACGACTATACTGCCAGTTTAGCTTAGGGGGAACTTTTGTTGTTTTCTTAGCTTTGGTCGTCTCTCCTCTTTGTCTCCTTGGTCACAACAATAAATGTTATCATTGATCTTCTTTATTGGTTGTCTTGGTCTATGTTCACCCGTTTCATCACCACTCAGTTGGCATATTTCATTACGTTGCAAACACCTAGACAATGGGACGTAATAGTCTGCATGGATGCGTGTGTGTGTGTGTGTGTGTGTGTGTGTGTGTGTGTGTGTGTGTGTGTGTTGTGTGTGTGTGTGTGTGTGTGTGTGTGTGTGTGTGAACACTGTATGAGTATGGCTCTAATGGCCAGTCCTCGTAGTGCCGTCATTAAGGTTCACTAAGAACGGGCGTCGCCAGGAAACGACTTCGCCAGAGTTTAGAATCCATCCAAAAGTGTCACTAAAACGAAGCGTCCTTCGTAAATCTTTGCTGAAAGTCGTTGCTTCTGTCATCTAAATAATTGGCTTTGCCAAGCAGAGAGACTTCACTCTAAACCTGTACACATAGTCCACACTAGACTCTAAAGACTAATATGGGATGAAAACAACATGAAAAAATAGTTTTAGTTATCTAGCTTAGTACTGCTTGGTAGCGATAATAGCTAGCTCTAAGAAGCTATAATGTTCAATAGTATGCATTAGATTCAGTGGTTTTGACCGCACAGTTGCTCTCTCCAATGTCGACTCAGGACAAAATAAATGATTTTAGTGTAGGCAGTGTTACTACTTCTACTCTTTATGCTCACAGGAGATTAAAAGACCAGGAGTAGCCGGGAGCCGCTGGAACGGATCCGTTAAACTTTACAATGGATTTTATATTTCTACTGGCAACACACACAGGTCAGACCGCCATTAACCGGCGCTCTGCAATTTGTTTCAGCGGCCAGGGGATGGGTAGCATTTAGTCACAGAGCACGGGCTACACGGAGTGGTAGGAGGCAGGTGTAGTGAGGGAGCCGCGGTAACCAGATAGGAGCAGCGATAACGCCTACCTGAGGCCGATGTCGGGCGGTGCTTTATTGGAGAGAGTCATGACCTTCGGTGTCAAGGTTGGGCAGGGATGAACTGGGCTTTGTTTTAGTTGGGTGGTTCGTGCTCGTACTGTTAAAAGGGGACGGGAAGCCTGGAGTCTTTCCGCTGTGTGTTTGTCGCTCAGACGTCGTAAACAGGCCGGTGACAACTCATCCTTTACGACAGCCGCGCTGTGTGTGTGTGTTTGACAGCTGTGGCACAGGGCTGCAGGAGAGAGAGGCCGAGTCCGTTCCCTTCACCACGTCACTGGTCAGGATGAGACGGATCCAGGAACACTGCAGTCCATATATTAACTCTGCTATCACATTTATCAACACCTTTCCCCCGCTGAGCTCGTCTTTAAAGGGCTA
>CM051006.1:862531-865031 GCA_027704905.1 Muraenolepis orangiensis
GACAGAGAGGCAGAGAGACAGAGAGAGACAGAGAGACAGAGAGACAGAGAGACAGAGAGACAGAGAGACAGAGAGACAGAGAGACAGACAGAGAGACAGAGAGGGACAGAGAGGGACGGGACGGGGACGCAGGCCTTGAAGAGGAAACGGAGCGGTGTTTGATCAGCGCTAACTTGGAGGGATTTGGAGCGTCTCCCACGCACAAGACCATCCAGCCATCCACAGGGACGGGACGGGAGGGACGAGCAGTGAGGAGGAGAGAGAGGGAGGGAGGGAGGGAGGGAGGGAGGGAGGGAGGGAGGGAGGGAGGGAGCGGGATGCCACAGCTGTCTCCACTTCAGGGCCTTCGCCAAACACAGCAATTCAATGTGTTGCAGTCAATCTGGTTCCTTTTGTTGTTGTTGGCGTTGACCAACAAAAGAAAACCAACAAAAAAACCTCCACAAAACAAAAACAGGTTGAGGGCTAGGGGCGTTGGGGTGGCTAGGGGGTTTGACTTCCCAGCTGAACGGGTTCCGGGTTCGATCCCCCCCCCCCCCCCCCCCCCCCATGTTGACCTGTAGGCATGCTGGAGCAAGATCCCCTGTCCCCCTCTACCTGCAGGCAGAGGTGAGAATCCACTCTGAAGGTGCTTTGTTTTGTTTGCACACGGCCCTGAGGAACACCGACACATCCGAGACTACAGGGTGTGCGTCAACACTTTGTATTCCGATTGTTCGCCAAACAGCCAGCAGCCTCCGACAGACAGACAGACAGACAGACAGACGGACGGACGGACGGACGGACGGACGGCGGGGGACGGGTGCAACCTGCACCATAAGTCGCTTTTGGGTAAACGCCTCGACTGAAGCCTCAGTGGATGAGGGAGGGGGTGAGGGAGGGGGTGAGGGGGAGGGGGTGAGGGAGGGGGTGAGGGAGAGGGGGTGAGGGGGAGGGGGTGAGGGAGGGGGTGAGGGGGAGGGGGTGAGGGAGGGGGTGAGGGAGAGGGGGTGAGGGGAGGGGGTGAGGGAGGGGGTGAGGGAGAGGGGGTGAGGGGGAGGGGGTGAGGGAGAGGGGGTGAGGGAGGGGGTGAGGGAGAGGGGGTGAGGGGGAGGGGGTGAGGGAGAGGGGGTGAGGGAGGGGGTGAGGGAGAGGGGGTGAGGGAGAGGGGTGTGAGGGGGAGGGGGTGAGGGAGAGGGGGTGAGGGGGAGGGGGTGAGGGAGGGGGTGAGGGAGAGGGGGTGAGGGGGAGGGGGTGAGGGAGAGGGGGTGAGGGGGGAGGGGGTGAGGGAGGGGGTGAGGGAGAGGGGGTGAGGGGGAGGGGGTGAGGGAGGGGGTGAGGGGGAGGGGGGGTGAGGGGAGGGGGTGAGGGGGAGGGGGTGAGGGAGGAGGGGGTGAGGGGTAAGGGGGAGGGGAGGAGGGGGTGAGGGAGGAGGGGGTGAGGGGTAAGGGGGAGGGGAGGAGGGGGTGAGGGAGGAGGGGGTGAGGGAGGGGGTGAGGGGTAAGGGGGAGGGGGAGGAGGGGGTGAGGGAGGAGGGGGTGAGGGGTAAGGGGGAGGGGAGGAGGGGGTGAGGGAGGAGGGGGTGAGGGAGGGGGTGAGGGGTAAGGGGGAGGAGGATGTCTGAACACGGGGAGGAGAACGAAGGAGAATCTGCACAAATGCAAAAACAACCGGAAGCACAGTAGCACCCACATGTCAGTCCTGGGACTGACTTGCGTGTTCCTCGGGGAGGAAGGAGCTGACAGTCACACCAAGTCAGTCATGTCATGTCATGTCGGAGACGTTTTTTTTTAGGTGGAAGACGAAAACTTTCAGAGTTTGGGTCGGGTCACAGGAAGTGACAGAGCCTAATTAATTTGCTCCGTCCCCAAAATCGTCCCCAAAAGCTCATGAAAAAGAGGAACATGGCGGTTCTCCTACATGAGTAAACATAGAACAGAGAACCCGCCGTGCTGAAACCACCATGTCGTCACTCCGTCGACAAAGTAGAACCTGATTGTACTCTTGTAGTTTGAACCGTGGTGCTCAGGTGAGCAGTATGTGTGTGTGTGTGTGTGTGTGTGTGTGTGTGTGTGTGTGTGTGTGTGTGTGTGTGTGTGTGGTGTTTTCTTGTTTTAGAGTTCTCTGGGCTCGGTTTCCCATCTGGTGTTGTCATGTTCTTAGAATGCTTTGTGTGGGTTCTGCTCTCGCTCTCCTGCCTCCTCCCACAGCACCTGTAGGCATTTACAGAAAACAGGTGTTTGTGTGTGCGTGTGCGCGTGTGTGCGTGTGTGCGTGTGTGTCCTGTTTGGCTCTGCTCTGGTACTACAGGCATAGTAGGCAGTACAGTACTCATATAAAGACCATACTACTCATCTTCTAGTTTACTGATCTAGTACACATGTTGGTCCTAGTCCTGTGTTGGTGTGGTACTACGTACGGCTGGCTGTCCTCTACAGCCCAACAGCCGGCCCAGTCCAAAACAAAAAAAACGGAACCGGAACCGGTACAGGGGTCCCATTCCACTGCAGCGCTGACCGCA
>CM051006.1:875031-877531 GCA_027704905.1 Muraenolepis orangiensis
AGAGGGGGGAGGGGAGAACTGATGACTCTGAAAATTGCGGTTGATGTTTTGGCACGGGGGGGAAGATGGCCGACCGCTAATGGAGGTGAGGGAGGAGGCGGCGTTCCCATCGTCTGTTCTCATTTATAACCTTTTTGCGGCGCGTTCTCCGATATTCTCTCTTTTCATTCCACGCTCCAGAATTCTTTCTTGGCGTTCATTAATTCAGTCGGGGGATCTCTTTGTGGGGATTTGATCACGCTTTCGTTTCACAGAAAACACATCTTTACAGAATCTCGTCCAAGGTCCATCGCCAGAAATAAATAATATAAAAAGTATGTTTAATGGAATTTGATTTTCACAGTTATGTTATGTCAATAACATTATCCATATAAATATATATCATAACCATACCAATACATAGCACCTTCATGTTATTGAAATCACATAGCTGTGAACAAAAATCAAGAACTTCCATTAAACAGACTTCAAGGGGTGTATTCAGTAATCAGTTCATTCATATTCATCTACTATTATTATATTCAATCATTTCAGTTGTTATAATACGTGAGTTAAGAAGCCAAAGGTGAGAGAGAGAGAGAGAGAGAGAGAGAGAGGAGAGAGAGAGACAGAGAGAGAGAGAGAGAGAGAGAGAGAGAGAGAGAGAGAGAGAGAGAGAGAGAGAGAGAGAGAGAGAGAGAGAGAGAGAGAGAGAGAGAAAGGTTTATTCCCTATTGGAGGAATAGCTTCACTGAGTTGACCGGACAGCTTCAATGTATGCCCAGCTCCACGCTGGTGCTCGCTGAAGGTGAACTGTAGCATATCTCCTTTAAACAAGGAATCAACTAAATGTTAACCTTGGAACTGTAATTTAAAAAACATTTTTAGATCAAGCAGTAGTCGGAGTATCTGAGGTTTTTCTGAGTATCTGAGGTTTTTATGAGTATCTGAGGTTTTTATGAGTATCTGAGGTTTTCTTCAGGCAGAGTCTACTTCGTCTATTTTAAATTCCAGCTGACAGCTGATGTCAAGAACCATCATCTCACACACCACACAGCTGAGGGCCTGGAGGAACCCACAATTAAGGCTCCATCCCGGGGATTTCCTGGTTTCCCCGCGCGGAACACGCTCCATGATGGGTGAGAAGCGAGGCATAAGGCAGCTCCTCACTGCACGGAACAGAGGAAGGAACAGCAGTCCAGTTACTCCGGGCAGACGGGAAGCGGACAGGCCGCTTTTACAGAAGGTCCATTTCTTATCTGGTCTTATCTACACATCAAACACAAAGCTGGACCCAACATCTCCTCCTATGAACAGGAAGAATGGTGTGGAGCGTCACTATTGGGTAGGTGTGTAGGGGGTGTGTAGTGGGTGTGTAGTGGGTGTGTAGTGAGTGTGTAGTGGGTGTGTAGGGGGTGTGTAGGGGTGTGTAGTGGGTGTGTAGGGTGTGTGTAGTGGGTGTGTAGGGGGTGTGTAGCGGGTGTGTAGGGGGTGTGTAGGGGTGTGTAGTGGTGTGTAGTGGGTGTGTAGTGGGTGTGTAGTGGGTGTGTAGGGTGGTGTGTAGTGGTGTGTAGTGGGGTGTAGTGGGTGTGTAGTGAGTGTGTAGGGTGGTGTGTAGGGTGTGTAGTGGGTGTGTAGGGGTGTGTAGTGGTGTGTAGTGGGTGTGTAGGGTGTGTAGGGTGTGTAGTGGGTGTGTAGTGGGTGTGTAGTGGGTGTGTAGTGGTGTGTAGGGGTGTGTAGTGGGTGTGTAGGGGTGTGTAGTGGGTGTGTAGGGTGTGTAGGGGTGTGTAGTGGTGTGTAGTGGGTGTGTAGTGGGTGTGTAGGGGTGTGTAGTGGGTGTGTAGGGGTGTGTAGTGGGTGTGTAGGGTGGTGTGTAGTGGTGTGTAGTGGGTGTGTAGTGGGTGTGTAGGGTGTGTAGTGGGTGTGTAGTGGGTGTGTAGTGGGTGTGTATGGGTGTGTAGTGAGTGTGTAGTGGTGTGTAGTGGGTGTGTAGTGTGTGTGTAGTGGGTGTGTAGGGGTGTGTAGGGTGTGTAGGGGTGTGTAGTGGGTGTGTAGTGGGTGTGTAGTGGTGTGTAGGGGTGTGTAGTGGGTGTGTAGGGGTGTGTAGTGGGTGTGTAGGGTGTGTAGTGGTGTGTAGTGGGTGTGTAGTGGGTGTGTAGTGGGTGTGTAGGGTGTGTAGTGGGTGTGTAGTGGGTGTGTAGTGGGTGTGTAGTGGGTGTGTAGGGGGTGTGTAGTGAGTGTGTAGTGGGTGTGTAGTGAGTGTGTAGTGGGTGTGTAGTGGGTGTGTAGTGGTGTGTGTAGGGTGTGTATGGGTGTGTAGTGGGTGTGTAGTGGTGTGTAGGGTGTGTGGGTGTAGTGGTGTGTGGTGTGTAGTGGTGTGTAGTGGGTGTGTAGGGTGTGTAGTGGTGTGTAGTGGTGTGTAGTGGGTGTGTAGTGAGTGTGTAGTGGGTGTGTAGTGGGTGTGTAGTGGTGTGTAGTGGGTGTGTAGTGGGTGTGTAGTGGGTGTGTAGTGGGTGTGTAG
>CM051006.1:880031-887531 GCA_027704905.1 Muraenolepis orangiensis
AAGATATCAAATCTTTCAAAATCTGGAACACAGTGTAATCTATGTCTTTCAGGGCTGATTGTCGCGGTTAGATAATGACGCCGTTTTTAAAACCGTGGACACAGTTTCATCACATCAGGGCCATCAGACCTTCTTTTATAGATGGCTGTTTTATTGGCTTTATGTGCCTTTCAGTAGGGAGGGTGAGGACTGAAGGGGAAGTGAGGGTGAGGACTGAAGGGGAAGTGAGGGTGAGGACTGAAGGGGAAGTGAGGGTGAGGACTGAAGGGGAAGTGAGGGTGAGGACTGAAGGGGAAGTGAGGGTGAGGACTGAAGGGAAGTGAGGGTGAGGACAGACGGGGAAGTGAGGGTGAGGACTGAAGGGGAAGTGAGGGTGAGGACTGACGGGAAGTGAGGGTGAG
This sequence comes from Muraenolepis orangiensis, assembly GCA_027704905.1. Classification (NCBI taxonomy): domain Eukaryota; kingdom Metazoa; phylum Chordata; class Actinopteri; order Gadiformes; family Muraenolepididae; genus Muraenolepis; species Muraenolepis orangiensis. The sequence continues at coordinate 880,433 of CM051006.1, forward strand.
AACTGAAGGGGAAGTGAGGGTGAGGACAGACGGGGAAATTAGAACTAGCGCTGGAACACGGGACGGAATAGAACCTGCGGTCGCTACAAGGGTAGCACTTGCGGTGCTTAATTTGCAATTTAAAAGAAACCCCACAAACTTGAGAATTGCGAAATTGCACCCTCTGATACGCACACCATGCGGTCCCAATTTGAATTGGGTTAATAAACCTGCTCACCACCACCCCCCGCCTCACTGTCCTGCTCACCACCCCCCCCCTCACTGTCCTGCTCACCACCACCCCCCCACCTCGCTGTCCTGCTCACCACCCCCCTCCCCCCCGCCTCACTGTCCTGCCCACCACCCCCCCCCCGCCTCACTGTCCTGCTCACCACCCCCCCCCCGCCTCACTGTCCTGCTCACCACCCCCCTCCCCCCGCCTCACTGTCCTGCCCACCACCCCCCCCCGCCTCACTGTCCTGCTCACCACCCCCCCCCCGCCTCACTGTCCTGCTCCACCACCACCCCCCCGCCTCACTGTCCTGCTCACCACCCCCCCCCCCCCCTCACTGTCCTGCTCACCACCCCCCCCCCCCGCCTCACTGTCCTGCTCACCACCCCCCCACCTCGCTGTCCGCTCACCCCCCTCCCCCGCCTCACTGTCCTGCTCACCACCCCCCCCCCGCCTCACTGTCCTGCTCACCACCCCCCCCCGCCTCACTGTCCTGCTCACCACCCCCCCCCGCCTCACTGTCCTGCTCACCACCCCCCCCCCTGTCCTGCTCACCCCCCCCCTCACTGTCCTGCTCACCACCCCCCCCCGCCTCACTGTCCTGCTCACACCCCCCCCCGCCTCACTGTCCTGCTCACCACCCCCCCCCGCCTCACTGTCCTGCTCACCACCCCCCCCCCCCTCGCTGTCCTGCTCACCACCCCCCCCCCCCCCTCACTGTCCTGCTCACCCCCCCCCCCCTCGCTGTCCTGCTCACCCCCCCCCTCGCTGTCCTGCTCACCCCCCCCCCGCCTCACTGTCCTGCTCACCACCACCCCCCCCTCCCTCGCTGTCCTGCTCACCACCCCCCCCCCCCCTCGCTGTCCTGCTCACCACCCCCCCCCCCCCCCTCGCTGTCCTGCTCACCACCCCCCCCCCCTCACTGTCCTGCTCACCCCCCCCGCCTCACTGTCCTGCTCACCACCACCCCCCCTCCCTCGCTGTCCTGCTCACCACCCCCCCCCCCTCACTGTCCTGCTCACCCCCCCCCGCCTCACTGTCCTGCTCACCACCACCCCCCCCTCCCTCGCTGTCCTGCTCACCACCCCCCCCCCCCTCGCTGTCCTGCTCACCACCCCCCCCCCCTCGCTGTCCTGCTCACCACCCCCCCCTCCCTCGCTGTCCTGCTCACCACCCCCCCCCCCCCCTCGCTGTCCTGCTCACCACCCCCCCCCCCCCTCACTGTCCTGCTCACCCCCCCCCCGCCTCACTGTCCTGCTCACCACCCCCCCCCCCCTCACTGTCATGCTCACCACCCCCCCCCCTCACTGTCCTGCTCACCCCCCCCCGCCTCACTGTCCTGCTCACCACCACCCCCCCCCCTCGCTGTCCTGCTCACCACCCCCCCCCCCCTCGCTGTCCTGCTCACCACCCCCCCCCCCCTCCTGTCCTGCTCACCCCCCCCCGCCTCACTGTCCTGCTCACCACCACCCCCCCCTCCCTCGCTGTCCTGCTCACCACCCCCCCCCGCCTCACTGTCCTGCTCACCCCCCCCCCCCCCCGCCTCACTGTCCTGCTCACCCCCCCCCCCCCCCTCACTGTCCTGCTCACCCCCCCCCCCCCTCACTGTCCTGCTCACCCCCCCCCCCCCCCCCTCACTGTCCTGCTCACCACCCCCCCCCCCCCTCGCTGTCCTGCTCACCCCCCCCCCCCGCCTCACTGTCCTGCTCACCCCCCCCCCCCCGCCTCACTGTCCTGCTCACCACCCCCCCCCCCCTCACTGTCCTGCTCACCACCCCCCCCCCCCTCACTGTCCTGCTCACCACCCCCCCCCCTCCTGTCCTGCTCACCACCCCCCCCCCCTCCGCCACCCCCCCCCCCCCTCGCTGTCCTGCTCACCACCCCCCCCCCCCCCCTCACTGTCCTGCTCACCCCCCCCCCCCCCGCCCCCCCCCCCCTCACTGTCCTGCTCACCCCCCCCCCCCGCCTCACTGTCCTGCTCACCCCCCCCCCCCCGCCTCACTGTCCTGCTCACCCCCCCCCCCCCTCACTGTCCTGCTCACCCCCCCCCCCCCCCTCACTGTCCTACTGCCTTTAGTTGTTTCCTTATTAGCATAACTTTTTGTCTCAATTTTCTACCAGAACTTTGGTTTGAATGCTCCATGCCGTTTGCTTGGCTTATTCCCCAAAGTCACAGGAGAGGGAAAAGGAAAAGAGGCAAAGCAGAGAGCTGGGGTTTAAATCTTGTATTAATATATACAGTAGAGCAACAGGAACCACTCGCGGAGGAGTGGGATGAGATGCAGAAATCCTCCTTCTGATCTGGCAGCAGGGGACCCGCTTGTTCATACGGGGGCCAATTATGTCAACAAAAACTATCCCCAGATTACACCGAACAAAGCCCTGATATGTATTACATTCCTATTACAGCATTCCGTTTATTCGGCTTTCTAATTGAGAATTAATATGATGGGAATATATGCACGACGACCAGGAAGCCTGCGCTGCAATCTGCTGTTCTACACGTTATTCAATCTGCTGTTCTACACGTTATTCAACCTGCTCATTAGGATGGCGTGTGGATATAGCTGACATAACACACACACCACCACACGCGTGAGCAGCGCCCGGAAAATGGAACACGATTCGAACGACTGCATGTCGTTTTTTGGACTTCGTAAAAATACAAAACACACAAACGTGATGACACAAAATGTGACATTACATAATACTGATTTGGTAGCCGTGATCCCCGTTCTGCGGGGTATGGCTTTCATTAGGAGGGACGATGTGGAGCGCAGCGTGCTGAAGGCCACAAGGCCACAAGGCCACAAGGCCACGGGGGCTACAGAGGAGATTTGAAACACATTGAAAAATAAAAAATCTTCCCCTTGGGTAACAAAAAAAGGCGTTTTAACAAGCCACATTCTCTGCATATCTGTGTGTGTGTGTGTGTGTGTGTGTGTGTGTGTGTGTGTGTGTGTGTGTGTTGAAGGTGAAACGGTTTCCTCTGGAGCAGGGTGTGAGTGAAGATATGGTGTGTGTGTGTGTCTGTGGGGGTCCTCGTCTATCTTCCACCAGAAGGGACTTGATTGAGAGCTTATAGTATAAACCTTGCAGTGACCATGTGGGTCTAGCAGAGGGCCGGACTGCTCCCTCTGAGCCCAAACACACATCTCTACGTTTTAGTCGTTTTTTAACGTACTTTTTAACGTAGATGCTCTCATCCCGTGAGACTGAGAGGCTGAGAATAATCAAAGCGATTATGATCCAAATTGGAGCCACTCCAAAATGTGTGAGTAATACATAATGACATAACAAGGTGTCTGGATAGTAATGGAGGGAGGAATTTAAAATATATACATTTTTTATTTTGGAAAATAATATTATATAAAAGTATTCAAGGAATCTTTAAGGAGTGGGGCTTGTGGGAAGGCTGTGAGGTAAAGAGACCATCTGGGTTCTCTGGAGAAAGGGTGCCGAGTTTTAGCTCCGTCGAGAGGTCAGCGCTGTGGAGGGAAAACTGTGAACTAGGAAAAGGATCCTAAAATAGATTTGGTTTAGAGAGAGAGAGAGAAATGGATCTTCTCTGGAGGAGAAGCGACATGGATTTGCCAGAGCTCTACAGTGGATGCTGTGTTTGTTTGTGGTATTACTGGAAGAAATGTTTCAGTACCTCGCTGGAAGGATGTCAGCTCTGGTGTTAAGATGCATTTACTGCTCTCCTTCTGGAGGGGTTGTTGGAACATAGGGATGCATATTTATGATCATATCATCATAAATATGGCAAAGCCCCTTTCTATAAAGATAGAGCTAGACAAATAGAACAATGGATACACTTTGACTCTGTGAGAGATGGAGGGATATAAACAAATAGACTAGAGAGAAGAGAGAAACAGATAGAGAAGGTGAAATGAAGACCTTTTCGTTTGATGCTGGGTCCCTGCCAACCCAAACACATTCTCTGTTAATCCTGGTCATCTCTAGTAAATGATGGAACCGTTAAAAACAAAACACTTGCAGGACAGAGGGATGTGGTGGGAATTTCTTACTCAACGCTTAATCTGGCAACTGTAAAGCCAATATGTTGAAAATGAGGGTTCCCAGTGTAACCTAAATACTAATCTCCTTCTGTCTCCTCCTCTCCTCCACAGGTCCCTGGCTGCCCGATGAGCGGTTGGCACACCTCCCATTCCCCCTGCTCCTCCTCCTCCTTCAAGCTCCCCTCCTGCTTTGCTTCGGTGAGCGCACCTGCCCCAACAGCTGCCGCTGCGAGGGGAAGATCGTCCACTGCGACTCGGCCGGCTTCCTGGACGTGCCGGAGAACATCACGGTGGGGTGCCAGGGCCTATCCCTGCGCTACAACGACCTGCACACCCTGCTCCCCTACCAGTTTGCCCACCTGAACCAGCTGCTCTGGATTTACCTGGACCACAATCAGATCTCCGCCCTGGACAGCCGTGCCTTCCAGGGCGTGCGCCGTCTCAAAGAGCTCATTCTGAGCTCCAACCGGATCACGTCGCTGCACAACGCAACGTTCCACGGGATCCCCAACCTCCGCAGTCTGGACCTGTCTTACAACAAGCTGGAGGTGCTGCAGCCGGGTCAGTTCCACGGCATGCGGAAGCTGCAGAACCTCCACCTACGATCCAACGGCCTCGCCAACATCCCCATCCGGGCCTTCCTGGAGTGCAGGAGTCTGGAGTTCCTTGATCTGAGCTATAACCGCATCAAGGCGCTGACACGGACCACCTTCCTGGGGCTGCAGAGGCTGATGGAGCTGCATCTGGAGCACAACCAGTTCTCCAGGATAAACTTCTTTCTTTTCCCGCGGCTGGCCAACCTGCGATCACTCTACCTGCAGTGGAACCGCATCCGGGTGGTGAACCAGGGCCTTCCGTGGACCTGGTACACCCTTCAGAAGTTGGACCTGTCCGGGAACGAAATCCAGACTCTGGATCCAGCCGTGTTCCACTGCCTACCCAACCTCCAGATCCTCAACCTGGAGTCCAACAAGTTGTCCAACGTGTCCCAGGAGGCCGTCTCAGCATGGATCTCTCTGACCGCCATCAGCTTAGCAGGGAACATGTGGGACTGTGGGACGGGCATCTGCCCCCTCGTGGCCTGGCTGAGGAACTTCCGGGGGAATAAGGACACCACGATGATCTGCAGCAATCCAAAGACTCTCCAGGGAGAGAAGATCATGGAGGCCACACGGAGCCACGGCATCTGCGAGGAGAGCGACTATTACCAAACGGAGACACCGTCACCAACGGCCGAGCTGATGTCGGAGACCATCTCCGATGCCATGTTGGTCCTCACGAGTGCCTCTCCGCCACTGCCGTCCACCACCGTTAGCGCCACCGCCGGTTCCGAACCGTCGTCGAGACCGCAGCCCATCCCCTACCCCATCTTCCCGGGTCACGTGAGCAAGGGTCCCCGAGACCGCCTCCTTCCCCGTGGACGCCCCACTCCCCCCATCCGGCTTGCCACACAACCCCCACCGCCGCCGCCCCCGGTGACCGAGCATATGACTGTGCACAAGGTGGTGGTGGGCAGTGTGGCGATGTTTTTCACCTTGTCGCTCGTGATGACCATTATCTACGTGCTGTGGCGTCGCTACCCGGAGGCACCGCGGCAGCTGCTGCACCAGCAGCGATCCATGGTGACGCGCAAGCACCGCAAGAAGAGTCTCGAACCCGAGCAGAACCTCAGCTCCCAGCTGCAGGAGTACTACATGAGCTACAACCCGGCGGCCGCACCAGAAGCGCTGGAGGTGCTGGGGAACGGCTCTGGATCCTGCACTTGCACAATCTCTGGCTCCAGGGAGTGCGAGGTATGACCCCTACCACCGCTACCACCGCTACCACCGCTACCACCGCTACCACCGCTACCACCGCTACCACCGCTACCACCGCTACCACCGCTACCCCTGCTGCCACCGCCTTAAAACACAACATGCAAAACCAAAACAAAAAAACTAAATTACAACACAGCGGCTCAAGACAGAGGTAAATCCTTTAATCTGAGTATGTGCTAAGCGAGAGCGATAATAACCATTTTGGATTAGAGTTAAGCACCATTGTCTCTGGGTTCATGACACGCTTGGGTTCCAATTCTAAGACTTCTCCCCATTGTTCTTGTATTGTGTGCATTTTAATTCTGAATAATTCCCCCATTTTAGACAATTAGCTTATGAACCGGAGGGGGGCAGCGGTCCGTAACTTCTGTTCAAATGACTTCATTATCCCACAGACAACACGTGACGTGTTGCTCTCTGCTGCTAATGAGTACGGCTTTGTTTACGCTCCCCCAGAATAACAACAACCAACATTCAACATTATGGTTTATCCATTACTTTTTGATTTGGAAAAAAAGTCTGAACAACTCATCTTACTTAGGCTCACTTAGGCTGCACGATTACAGATGCCTTTCAGCGTGAGGCTGACCTCATGAGCATCGCAGAGGAGAAGTCAACCCTACGCTAGCGCACCCTCTGATAGCTGCATGGCCCACTGCATGGTCCACACTGCATATTCCACACTGCATGGTCCACACTGCATGGCCCACACTGCATGGCCCACACTGCATGGCTCACTGCATGGCCCACTGCAGGGTCCACACTGCATGGTCCACTGCATGGTCCACACTGCATAGCTCACTGCATGGCTCACTGCATGGTCCTCACTGCATGGTCCACTGCATGGTCCACTGCATGGTCCACTGCCTGGCTCACTGCATGGCTCACTGCATGGTCCACACTGTATGGTCCACACTGCATGGCTCACTGCATGGTCCTCACTGCATGGCTCACTGCGTGGCTCACTGCATTGCTCACTGCATGGTCCTCACTGCATGGCCCACACTTCATGGTCCTCACTCCATGGTTCACACTGCATAGTCCACTGC
>CM051006.1:890031-892531 GCA_027704905.1 Muraenolepis orangiensis
GCAACAAGTACAATGGAATGCTTACTCCCTATTCCCCCCGCAGTGTGCATTTTTAAAACACAATATTATAAAAAATACTATACACAGTAAAAATGCATAAAACATAAAAGTGACTGAAGGAGGATATGCACATGTGTAGAACACATTTAAAAGCATTTAAAAGTGCAGTAGTGCAGCAGCATCATGAATACAGTGCAGAACAGTGCAGTAACTGTAATGAGTCCAGGAAGTCCAGAAAAGTATGACAGAGTAATGTTATGATAGTGTTATTATAGTGTAATGTTAATGACATGTTATGATAGTGTTATTATAGTGTAATGTTAATGACATGTTATGATAGTGTTATTATAGTGTAATGTTAATGACATGTTATGATAGTGTTATTATAGTGTAATGTTAATGACATGTTATGATAGTGTTATTATAGTGTAATGTTAATGACATGTTATGATAGTGTAATGTTAATGACATGTTATGATAGTGTAATGTTAATGACATGTTATGAAAGTGGCAGCACTCCTAGCAGTTCAGTAGGTCACTGCCTGTGGATAAAAACTCTCCTTAAACCTGGTAGTCCTTGCTGTACTGATGCTGCGCAACCGGTGACCAGAGGGTAGGGGGGAGAAGAGATGGAGCCCAGGGTGGTTGAGGTCCTTAGTGATAGAGATGGGGGAGAAGAGATGGAGCCCAGGGTGGTTGAGGTCCTTAGTGATGGAGATGGGGGAGAAGAGGTGGAGCCCAGGGTGGTTGTGGTCCTTAGTGATGGAGATGGGGGAGAAGAGATGGAGCCCAGGGTGGTTGAGGTCCTTAGTGATGGAGATGACCTTCTACCGACATCTGGTCCTACAGATCTCCTCAATGCATGGAAGTGCACACCCGATGATCTTCTCTGCCGTCCTCACGACCCTCTGGATGTCTTTCTTGTCCTGTTCAGTGGTGTTTCCGTACCACACGGTGACGCCACTTGTCAGGACGCTCTCTACGGGACCACGGTAGAAGTTCACTAGCAACCGTTGGCCAGACCAAAACGGTCCTAATAAACAATAGATGGTGGATTGCGGGCTACTCTGCGGAAAATTGTTAAGACCGGGGTGGGAGAGCGTTCTGAGAGGCAGATAAATGCTAGTCTGTTCAGAGTTTGGTATTTTTATATTTGTCAACCTGTGGAGCACGTCGTCTCTGTGTTCCGCTCTCGGTTGTACAGGAGCTCAAGCGGCCGCCATCACATTTCACAACCCAACGACTGAGCGTTGTAAAGCATTGGCTTGCTGTATAATGGTGTATTCACATTTCAACAATAAGAAAGTCATGAATGTGAAAACGATGAGCTTTCACTGCAGTAATCGTAAAGAAAGCCTCCAGAGAAAGGAATGTCCACATGGCCTTCACCTTCTTTAAGCCTGTCTGCGTTATTAAAACATATCCATGGTTGGTAACAGTTCATAAAAACGGCAATACTGTGTGAGCAAATTAATAACTCATACATTTCCCTGGACATGTCCTCTTTTTGGGGATCCAAAAGTCTTTGGGTTCCTTTTGCCTGCTCCTGTCGCATTACTTAACATTACTTTGAAATGTCTCCTCACATTTCCTTATGTCTCCTTAAGTCTCCTTAAGTCTCCTTATGTCTCCTTAAGTCTCCTTATGTCTCCTTATCTCCCGCCTTCTCCTTATGTCTCCTTATCTCCCGCCTTCTCCTTATGTCTCCTTATGTCCCACCTTCTTCTATGCCCCCATTGGTCGGTCATGTTAGGCGACCTCTTAGGTCCCTGCACGCAAACATTGGTCGAACTGAATCTTAATCATGACCCTAAACGCCTCTGGAGTGAGAAGAACATGTGTGTTTTATTTGTGTATATATTAAACTAAACTACTTTTTTTGATTTTCCAAGTGATATGCCTTTGACCTCCTGAAGTCCTGTGGGTTTACATCAATTTTTAATTCATGTCGATTATGACCTATTACTTGGAAGTACGGTCCAAGACAGACATGTTTAATTTAGTTTAGATGTTAGTCTTTACTGCGTATTCTCACTGGCAGTAAAAGGTAGTCACCACATTAGCTCCAACACAGAGTGCTGTTATATATATACTGTATATATATATATATATATATATATATATATATATATACAGTATATATATTTCTATATTCTATATAAATATATACTGTATATATATATATATATAAATAAATAAATAAATAAATAAATATATATATATATATATATATATATATATATATATACACACATGTATGTCAGAGTAATGAGGAAGTCCTTTGAACCAGAGATGCTACTCTATTTATTTATTCATTTATTTCCGAGACGTTTTAATGACGAGGTTCCAAAGTTTTTTTCCGCAGGATCTGAGCCACCACGCACACGTGGTCACATGCACACACACACACACACACACACACACACACACACACACACACACACACACACACACACACACACACACACACACACACACACACACACACACACATACTCGC
>CM051006.1:902531-932531 GCA_027704905.1 Muraenolepis orangiensis
ACAGTATATTTTTAATGGCGGCCCGCAGGCATGCTGTTTATTGCAGGGAGCGTCCGGGCAGGGCCACTTAACGAAAGCCATCCTTCAGAACAGAGGAGGAAGAGGAGGAGAGGAGGAAGAGGAGGAGAGGGAAGAGGGGGAGGAGGAAGAGGAGGAGGAGGAGGAGGAGGCTGCCTGAGGTTAGCACTCTGCCATGGCTGACCCTGTCCTCTGTATACCGCTTCACTAAGTTTACATTTGCACGCTTTTTCAACATGACAACAAAAGTTTTTCCCATTACTCAAATTCTTCCTCTGTCTCAAAACTCACACACACAAACACACAGAACGCTTCTCAAACAGAGTTTGCCGTTTTCTTCCGGCAACCTTGAATAACTTTCATGTGAACATGAAAGCGTCGCTGGGAGCAGAATGTGAGCTGAAGGTAGCGCTGGGAACACTAAATCTACGACTCGCTGAGCGGACGACACGGCTGACCTTTCAGTCGGCCGTGGACGGAAGCTTCTGGTACACAACACGGAAACACCACACCCAGAACAGACCATGGGAATGAGAGACTGTCAAATAAAACATCAATTGACCAGCAAAGATTAACATTAGTTAATCAAGACAGACAGGCAGAGACAGACAGACAAGAGACAGACAGACAAGAGACAGAGAGACAGGGCAGAAAGAAAGAAAGAACCACTGAAAGAAAGTTAGACAGTTAGAAAGACGGACAGACAGACAAGAGACATATGGAGAGACAGGGCAGCAAGAAAGAAAGAACAAAGGAAAGAAAGACAGACAGACAGGAAGACAGACAGACAAGAGACAGCTGGAGAGACAGGGCAGAAAGAAAGAACATCCAAAGAGAGACAGGAAGGAAGAACAGAAGAGGACAGAAGCTCTAATGTGGTCGTCCATCACCGGCAGGACTCAAGATCATCATAAATCATAACATGCGCACGCACACACACACACACACACCTACACACCTACACACACACACACACACACACACACCTACACACACACACACACAAACACGCACACACACACACACACACACACACACACACACACACACACACACACACACACACACACACACTCCTAGCTTTGTAGATTTCCCCAGGGAGGCCCCCCTCAAGGGACACCTTGACATCAGGGATTCAGTGTTTTTTCTGCTTACTAACACACACACACACACACACACACACACACACACACACACACACACGCCTACACACACACACACACACACACACCTGCAGCTATTTACATTGAATGCCTAATGGAACTCAAGACAACAAGACCGAATGAGACTCTGTTGGCTACGCTATGCTACGTGTCTCAATGAGACCGAATGAGACTCTGTTGGCTACGCTATGCTACGTGTCTCAGTGAGGCCGAATAAGACCCTGTTGGCTACGCTATGCTACGTGTCTCAGCTGTACTGGCTATCCAACGGCGGTTTAGTCGCTACTGTAAAACAGCTAAAATGTCAGACCGCACAATAGTTCACATTATGTAAATGAGCGTAGCGCTTATGGTTTTCTAGAAGTGTTAGGCAGCTGCCAGAGGCCCCAACGTGTCAGGATAGTAAGCTGGCATTCAAGTAGGTGACAGGTTGGGTTTTATTCAGGCCAAGCACTCAACTGAGCCAAACACATCCAGACTGGAGGCTCTCTATCGTCACAGCAGGACCATTAGTATTCTATACATACACTCCTCCTCCACTCAAACATATATTTGTGTGTCAAGTACAAGAAAAAATCAGCTATCTAGTTTCAGCGTGTATGCATATAAGTTAAACCATGCAGTAGCAAGTGCGCCTTCCTGCATGAGAATGAGGTCACATGAGGATGACCAGACCTCCACAAATCGAAATCGACAAAAATGTCCGGTATTTTGTCTTTTTATTTGTACAGTGTTATTACTTTAACATTTATCCTTATGTCCCGCCCTCTCGCATGCCACCATTGGTCGGTCACATAGGCTACGACTTAAGCCTACGACTTTTGACATTGGTCAAACCAAATCTTAATCATTCCCCTCAGCACCCCCACCGGCGGACCCTTCCGGCTATCCTTCCCCCTGCTGTCCTCGGTTTGAAAACCTAAACATGGTCCCCCTACAGGAGGTAATGTCCCTGGATTGTAACGGTCCTTTATCCACCTAGCGGCCGTCTTGGCTGTAACAGCTAGCCGTGTATAGAAGCCTAGATGGCGGCAGGTTCCCCGTTCTCTGGGTTATGGAGCACATCTCGCATCTCAAACAGCCGCGTGGCTAGGAACCCCTTTGTGCCTTCACTTGAATAGTCTACTTGTTCCAGGCAGCTCGGCTGCCAGACTGCCGGTCTGTTGTGTTTCGGGACAAAGCGTTGGCAGACAGCGTTTTGCCGTTTCATGCATCGATTCGTATATCGAGTCACGCGCCCAAGGCCGTCTTGGCACAGGGAGGAAGGCTTGAAGAAGCGCAGTTCGTTCTGCGAATTCGATAAAGTATTCCATGTGCGGTTCTCGTCCCCACAACACGACTTGGGGAAACTCATCAGGTGCCGAGTACAGGTGGGAAAATCACAAGTTGATGGCGGATACATGTTGTTGTTTCTGGAAAGAACTCCAGGTGAACTTCTAGATGTTTCTCTGACCTCTGACACACTTTACTGTTGTCAAGGTGGAAAAGAAGCACTAGTGTCTAGTGTCACTATAATAAGTCAAATGTGTCAGTGTACAGCACACTATTATTAGTATTAGGAGCAGCAGTCAGCTATTTATACAGAGGGAGCAGTTAGGGTTAGGGTGTCTTGCTCAAGGACACCTCCACAGTTATCTTTTGCTAGGAGGAGCTGGGGATCAAACCAGCAACCTTCCGGTTGTGCGGCAACCGCTCTACCTCCTGAGCTATACTGCTGCCCATAACTATCGTAACATTGACACCAATATAACATTACACTGTCATACTTCTTTGGCTGGACTTTCTGGACTTATAACGTTTGCTGGCCTGTATTCATGAAGCTGCTGGCCTACTAGCACGTTAACATCTTTTGGCAAAATTCACCATATGTATTATGTACGATACATATATATATATATATATATATATATATATATATCTGTACTGTTCTACTACAGGGCGCTGGTGGGTTGTTAAAATAGGAGAGGAAGGAAGGTGCTCTGAGAAGAGTTGGTTTGTAGTTGGGTGTGGTTGGTGTAGTTGGGGTTGGTTTGTGTAGTTGGGTGTGGTTTTGTGTAGTTTGGTTAGTTGGTGTAGTTTAGTGTGGTTGGGTGTAGTTTTAGTGTGGTTGGGTGTAGTTTGGGGTAGTTGGTTGTGTTTGGTGTATTGGGTGTGGTTGGTGTAATTGGTGTGGTTGGGGGGTGGGTAGTGTGTGTGTTGTGGTGGTGGTTGGGTGTAGTTGGGTGTATTTGGGTGTGGTTTGGTGTAGTTTGGGTGTAGTTGGTGTGGTTGGGTGTGTCGTGTAAGTTGGGTGTAGTTGGTGTAGTTTGTGTGGTTGGGTGTAGTTGGTGAGTTGGGTGGGTTTGGTGTAATTTGGGCGTAGTTTGGTGGTGGTTGGTGTAGTTGGGTGTAGTGTTGGTGGTGGGGATGTTAGTGAAGCAGCATAGGAGATGATGTGGAATAGTGAGCTATACCAGAGGAACATGTGCTGCTCACACACATAATTCAGTTCGGGTTTGGACAAAAAAGGTCCTTTGTGTGATCACAGATTGATCAGGCTCGTATTAGAGATTACTTGACCTGTCTCCGAACCTTAGGAGCAAACAATAGATGAATATGATAACGATCTTGCAGTGTGAGAAATTATTGATCTTAATTTGGGATTGGGCTGAGACAAGAAGAAGTTTATTTATTAGAAGCTGAATTGAAGGAATAATGCATAGCCTGGGCGGCTAGTGGGAATGTCAGTTGTGTTGTGTTCTTCACATGACAATAAAGGCCTAAGATAGTGTCAATGAGGAAGAAGCTCAGCCTCACTATGAATGTTGACAGTGTATTGTGGGTACTTTTAGGAGACAAGCCAAATATAATTAATATTGTTAATTAGGATTGTACTCGAGGGAGAAGCGATTTCTTTAAAAAGCTAGTTGGCAATTGACAATTTTAAAAATCAGATCAGTTAAAATGGTCTATGCACAGTGGCCAGTTCTCCCAATCAAACCTAACATAATTGAAATTGAGTAAGATTTGAGAAGTGTTTTTTGTGTAAAGTATATTTACCATTTAATAAAAATAAGACATAATATCATATAGTAAAAAGAGTTATGCATATAAATCACGTTAACTATCAAATGTGTTGTAATCGCGACCCAAAGAAACACCACCTTGTCAGGGTCAGCCATGCTTCTGTTTACGTTTGGCGTTGTGCTCCTGGAACGCTTTGAGGAGGAACTCAAAGGTTTCAAGTCTGAAATATATTAAATATAATTGTCTGAAACGCAGAATTACTGAATGACACAAGATAGATCCTTGCATGTCGATAACCCGCCCCCCAAAACTCTGATTGGGTATTCACCAGCGCAGGGAGCTCTGCTGATTGGTTCACAGCCTCTGGCTAGCCCCGCCCTCGGGGAGGATGGTCCTCCCTTAGCGCCATACACACTCGTGTTAAACACCAGGACTCACCGGCCGCTCGGGTCCAGGAGTTTAGAATGGACTTCAATGGGAGCTTGAGGAGGACGGTCCTCCCTACAGTTGTTTTAAATGATCTATAGGGGGCGCTGTTGGTAGTTTGACACGGGGACAGGATTGTTGTGGCTTCGAAGTGTTTAAATATTCATTTTAGGGAGGATGATCTTCCCTTTCGTCAATGGACGAGCCTCCACTGATATACTTTAGGGAATAGGGAGTAAGCATTACAATGTACTTGTTGCAAATGGTAAATACAATGTTTGAATCTTGAATCTATACGTATATACTGTATCATCCGTCACATATCAGTCCCTTTATTGGTCTTTTTAATGTGTAGAATATTGTTAAAGTATAGTGTTGTTTATAGTATAAAGTATTGTATATAGTGTTGTTTATAGCATATAGTATAGCAGCATATGGTAGGTAGTATATAGTGTTGTTTATAGTTTAGTATTGTTTAGTGTAGTATAGTATTGTATAGTTTAGTATAGTATTGTGGTTGGAATTCATACTACTTCCATTGTTCTTGTTGCAAATGGCAAATCCAAACATGTTGTATCTTGGAGATTAATGAGGCAATCAAATAGAAATAAATGCAACAGGTTCTCCTTCAGGAGGGATCGCTGTTACTTACGTTTATTCTTTGACAAGTCACCTCCTCATCGGCTTTGAGTTTCTTTACCTTTTTGTCATTTTTTGCATTCATGCATATTAATCGGTGTGGAAAGTGAGAGGTAGGAGAAACAGTGCTTTCTTCGTCTTCTGTATCATTTATTAATAGCCTCACATTTTAGGACTCATGCTAAGCTTACTTGATGTTCAACAGTAGACCTGCCGTCCGTGGAAAATACTTTCAAAGCAGGAATAAAACAAGTTTTTCCCAGACTATATGTTGAGTCATTCGTTTAAACTTAGAGGCTTATTGCACCCAGCTGGTGTTGTGTGGTCCATAACAACACTCGGTCAGGTCTCTCGACACACAATTAGTCACAACGGTTTCTACACTGTTGTACTTACACATTCACCACTGCACTGACTTGAACCCAAACCTCTCGGGATTAAGTGTCGAAAATGAGTGTCGAAACATGATTGACGGTGAGACATTTAATACGCACATGCATGCAAGAGCGTGTGTGTGTATGTGTGTGTGTGGGGGGGGGGGGGGGATGAAGCATCTTCTGTGTTGCTAAGCAGAGCAACAACATTGTACCACCCACACACTGCAAAAACACACACGCACACACACACGCACACACTCCAATCTTTCTAGAAGTAATTCATAACAATAACAATCGGTTATACCTTCACCTCCTTCTATTAACGGCTCAGTCAATTATATGGTTTTGGTAAACAGTATATGTGTCGCGTGTATATATTGTTTACGAATCACACACATACTGTGTTTGTTATCATTTTACAGTCGCACACACTGACAGACCCACACTGTGTGTGTGCACGTAACACTCACACCCCTACCAGCAAATAACCGGACACACACGCACGCGCACACACACACGGAACGTGCTAAACACAAACAGATGAGCTCAGCGTTATTCAACATGACTGAGGACCTGGAAGGAAACACATTCGGTTTGTGCTTCCAACGACGCCTCCGTCTCCTCCTCCACACGCTTTGATGAGCGCCAAAGACGTGCATGTGTGTGTGTGGGCGTCCGCGCGCGTGTGTGCGTTTGTGTGTGTGTGCGTGTGCAGTGGGGAACAAGTGGAACAGATCTGTTCCACTTGTTCCACCATCCACCATCCTGACAAAGAGCAAACTAATTACACTGTGTTTGCCCGATGCTAATTAGTATCTTAATTAAAATCCCAACTGAGATAGTTAAAGAGATGGGAGGACGGACCGAGTGTGTGTGTGTGTGTGTGTGTGTGTGTGTGTGTGTGTGTGTGTGTGTGTGTGTGTGCAGCCTGTAGTCTATATATAAAATCCACTCCTGCCTTTCCAACGTCTTTGCTCTCCCCTCTAGATGCTGGTGACCCTCATAGATTCAGTTTTCATTTTTTATGACCTGCGAATAAATTACTGGCATTTCATCGGCGCGTCTTCGTCTGTGCTTCGCCTGTTTAATGGCACTCGGCGACGATGAATGCATTTAATGAATGACGTGTGACCTCAGCGAGACACTGCCCGCTGGTATTTAGTATTTTATTTGTTTACGCTAAGCTAAGTTAAGCTAAGTTAAGTTAAGTTAAGCTAGGTTAAGCTAAATTAAGCTAGGTTAAGCCCTTTGAGTGGAAGGAGTTCATGATTCCGCTTGTGGAAACGGTGAGCGTGGGGATCGCTGACTTCTCTCACAGCACCGGCGCTCCGTGTTCTCCCTGCTTCGCCATGTCCTCCGCTCAGCCATGTTCTCCTCTCAGCCTTTTCTCCTCTCAGCCTTGTTCTCCTCTTAGCCGTGTTCTCCGCTCAGCCTTGTTCTCCTCTCAGCCTTGTTCTCCTCTTAGCCGTGTTCTCTGCTCAGCCTTGTTCTCCGCTCAGCCTTGTTCTCCTCTTAGCCTTGTTCTCCTCTTAGCCGTGTTCTCTGCTCAGCCTTGTTCTCCGCTCAGCCTTGTTCTCCTCTTAGCCTTGTTCTCCTCTTAGCCGTGTTCTCCTCTCAGCCGTGTTCTCCTCTTAGCCGTGTTCTCCGCTCAGCCGTGTTCTCCGCTCAGCCTTGTTCTCCTCTCAGCCGTGTTCTCCGCTCAGCCGTGTTCTCCTCTTAGACGTGTTCTCCTCTTAGCCTTGTTCTCCTCTCAGCCTTGTTCTCCTCTTAGCCTTGTTCTCCGCTCAGCCTTGTTCTCCTCTTAGCCGTGTTCTCCGCTCAGCCTTGTTCTCCTCTTAGCCTTGTTCTCCTCTTAGCCGCGTTCTCTGCTCCGCCTTGTTCTCCTCTCAGCCGTGTTCTCCTCTTAGACGTGTTCTCCGCTCAGCCGTGTTCTCCGTTCAGCCTGGTTCTCCTCTCAGCCTTGTTCTCCTCTTAGCCGTGTTCTCCGCTCAGCCTGGTTCTCCTCTCAGCCGTGTTCTCCTCTTAGCCGTGTTCTCCGCTCAGCCATGTTCTCCGCTCAGCCTTGTCTCCTCTCAGCCGTGTTCTCCGCTCAGCCTTGTTCTCCTCTTAGCCGTGTTCTCCGCTCAGCCTGGTTCTCCTCTCAGCCTTGTTCTCCTCTCAGCCTTGTTATCCTCTTAGCCTTGTTCTCCTCTTAGCCTTGTTCTATGCTCAGCCGTGTCCTCCTCTTAGCCTTGTTCTACGCTCAGCCGTGTTCTCCGCTCAGCCGTGTTCTCCGCTCAGCCTTGTTCTCCTCTTAGCCGTGTTCTCCGCTCAGCCTGGTTCTCCTCTCAGCCTTGTTCTCCTCTCAGCCTTGTTCTCCTCTTAGCCTTGTTCTCCTCTCAGCCGTGTTCTCCGCTCAGCCTGGTTCTCCTCTCAGCCTTGTTCTCCTCTCAGCCTTGTTCTCCTCTCAGCCTTGTTCTCCTCTCAGCCTTGTTCTCCTCTTCTCCTTGTTCTCTCCTTATCCTTGTAACCTGCTGTCGGCAGGTGACATTCTGGGGAGTAGTTTGTTCTCCTGACTGTTTTATAGTTTCTGATTGATTCCGTCAGAAAAAGGTTTTGTCGTTGCTTGAAGCCGCCGCTCCTTTCACGCCGTCTGAAGGGCAGACCTTGTTGAACCGAAAGCGTGCGGGAGCGTTTGATTGGTCTCTCAGAGACGCTGTCGGAGGACTCCGATATTAAAGGATAACGTCTGCCAATCAACAACGACTCATCTCAAACGGTGGCAGCAAAAAAAAAAATAGGCAGAGAATTGAAAAAGACTGAACTGCTGACACTAGCACGCCGTCAGCAGCTAGGGAGGATTTAAAAGCGGAACCTTTTTTTAATGTGAAATGTGGTTTTACCTCAAGCATAGCCCAGAGTCCCTTCTAAAGGTTAAACCAGAGCGCCTGAAGGGTTGAAGGATAAAGAACATACGTCCATAAGCGTTTTGGTCTGCTAGCACTCCTCACCTCCCTGTCACTTATTTCCATCAGAGGCCATCTGGACTGGAGGACGTTTTCAGATGTTAAATATGTCTTCAGCCGATTACATTTTTTATTTTTCCATCTCTGGAGATGATGAAACATATAAAAAATATCATCAAATGATGATAAAAATATAAATATTTTCTGCGTTTAAAACTGAAATGTTAGCATATTGACTCTGGTCATCACATCAGGTTCAGGGTGAAGTGGAATCCCCAATAGACCATCTTCACTGGAGGATAAAGACGGGGTTGGCTCATGACATTCATTACGGGTCTGTTTCTTATCTGGGTACGGCAGTGCAGTGCGGTAGAGACACAACTAGTCAAGATAAATATACAGCGACCGCGCTGGTGCTGTGAGAGACATCAATAACCCTGACCTAACGCAACACTACAGGAACAGGAAGTTACTTTACCCGAGTATTGATGACCTGTGAAAAGGGTCCATTAGTACTAGTCACTTGAGATGCTTTTTATCCAAAGAGACGACGGCTTCCCTTATATCCGCCTGGTTGTTATTGATTGACAGGTTGGGGATAGGTATTTCTCAAGGAGACCTATATGGGAGACTGGGGACATTGGGGTTCTCTGAACATTTTTGGCTTGGACTCAAACGCCCTGAGCACAAGACGGTCCATCCTTCGGCCAGCCCTCATCCATTACCACACTGCTGCAGTCCCAGGACAGAGGGCAGAGAACTAAAACCAGGGAGGGGGTTGAGAAACGGTGGGATCGATAAGGCAGGGAGGCCAAGACGGAGCCCAGGTGCTCATGTGAGGGCGTTTGAGCAGTGGATTCTGCTGCCGATGGAATTGGTCCGTTTTTTCCATCTGGGATTTTTCAGAAATAGTTTGAAATGGTAAGCCCAGGGAGAGGAAGAAACCAGCAGCTGGAAACTTTGCTTATTTGATAACTGCCATTTACAATGTCATAACTTAGCAGATGCTTTTATCCAGAGAGACTTGCGGTGACTTGCAGATACGTGCCATTAAGCAGGTATGTTGCATCTCGCTCGAGGACGCCCACAATGGAACCTCAGGGCTGGGACTCAAACACCCAGAACCGCAACATAATCCCACATCTAAATGAATTACCCAAATCCTCGGTTTTTTACCAACCCAAAGTATCAAGGTTTTCTTTTCCCCTTCACACGAGTCTCTCTGTCTGGCGACCCACAAGCTGCATCACAGCATCACAATAAGTCACAGACCCATGCAGTCCAGTCGCTCACCAAAGCCAATCCTTTCCGATTAAATTTGGGCGGCTGTTGTTCTCCTCCTGAAACATCTGTGACGCGTGACAACTTGGCAGAGGAAGCGAGCCCAGGTGCGGAGGCCCTGCTTCTGCCATGCAACCGCGAGGCGAATTAGCATTAAACCGCCCGAGTGTTTCAAGAACAAATATGACAGTTGAATAAATGGTGTGTACAAAGGAAGGATTGTGCTGACCAACGAGACTCGGCTACTCTTCATGTTTTCAGACAACAATGGGAGACTCTGGCAGCGGAAGCAAAGCTCCATCTGTTTGCTATCCAAACAAAAGAGGAGGAGGAAACATCCACACTTAAGGCGTTGGGGGGGGAATAGAAAGAACCGGATGATGTTGCAGTGCTCGTTCAAAGCCACATCGATTCGCCTTTCAGTTAGGTCCGTCAGTCAACTTAGATGTAGTGATGAAGTCTAACGCTGAGCAAGACACGGACCTAGACAATTGTTTTGTGTATTTAAAAAGGTCTGTTTCCTCTATGGGGATGCTGGGTGTCTGTTCAGAACCCCGGAGAGAAGATGAAGCATCATATTTGCGTTGCACCTCTCCGCCTCCGTCGAGATCCCCGTGTGACCCAGTTACCGGCGTTACCTGCTATGAGTGTCGGGCGCACAGACTAGGTGTGTTTGTTTGTTGTTTTTTTGTGTGTCCTGATTCGGGTGGTTGTGTTGTATTGTGTTGTATAGGGACTCTTATCCTGGAAGACCAGGTGTGAAATGGCGTCCGCGCTGTGTGTAACACATCTGCTCATTAAGGCGGATAACTGGCTGCTTCGGGTGGAATGTGTTTTGATTGGACGGCTGAAAGGTGACTCGTCAAACAATACAAAAATACAACAACAGAAAAGGAAAGCGCTGAGCTGTAGCGACGTCCTCAACGTGCGCCACGTACTTCCACATGTTTCCATGTCGAGGTTAATGATATAATGTGAACATTTTAAATTCTAATTACACGGTATATAGCTTCAATAGCTCAAGTTATTATGTGGATTTTATTTTAGAAAGCAATATAAATTAAAACCATTAAAATAGGAATAGGTTAAAAAAAAAATAGCTGTCAACACATAGACCTAATGAAGTGGGACGCGGCGGGAAGTCTGCGCTACAGCGCGGCTCTTTGACCGCCGCCATGTTGGACCTGTCCACCTCCCCGCCACCCAACTGACAGTCAGGATAACAACATCTGCTCACTACTGTCATCGCTCAACGTGATTACCGCCGTGGACGAGCGACTGCATACTTCTAAATGAGGAATTCAGGGGAAACCATTCCAATCCAAACCATGTTTGAATGGCACTTTGATGAAAGCCGGTGGGACCGTCGGCGCTAGGCTGGGTACCTGCTAGCTGCGCGGCTTGTTTCCCTTTCACTTCATGCCAACGCCACCAGCTCACAAAGCCGCAGTGAAGCTCTGTCGCCTGTCTCATTGTTCTCCTTAATTTGCTTTGTGCGTGTTGTTGTTTCGCACTGTTCTGTGATCAGATCCCAAAGTGCTGCAGTATTTTACCACGAGGTTCACGTCACACACCGCCGCGGAGGAAATTGGTCTTTATGAGCACCAGAACGCCATTAAATCAAAGCTAACCAGGTTAGCACCTGATGTCTAGTGGATATAGTGTGACTATATATGGATATGCTTCTGTGGAGCCAGAGGTTCTCCAGAGGACGAGGGGACATAGAACAGACTGGAAGTTAATGTTCTGCAGGCCATCACTAAGAGGTCATCACTAAGAGGTCATCACTAAGAGGTCATCACTCAGAGGTCATCACTCAGAGGTCATCTCTCAGAGGTCATCACCCATTAGGCTCACTGTAATAGAACAAGGAGATAGTATCCATGGAAGCCAAATTGAACATCCTTTGGGCAAGACAGAAAGCCTCAGCCAGGAGAAGCTCCCCCTTTAAGGTGGAGCAGCAAACCCCGGAGGAACACAACACTATACCACTATGCACACACTCATTTATCTTTTGTGTTGGAAATCTCGAGACTGACCTCAGGTTTGCTTATTTTCCATCTTATTTTCTATTTTATTGAACTATCAGAATAAACAGAGTAATGTTTTTAGATGTTTACTCTGCATTGTCTCCAACCATCGAACCGAAAGTGAAGCGTTTGTCTACTCAGACGTGTGACACACAGAACAACTCCAGCCTGACTGCTCCACAAATCAGCTCCTTTCAGCTGGTTGGACACTCCGCAATCGATTTTAAAATGGCTCATAATGGCTAATCAACATGACAAACCGAACTGTCTTAACTCTGTTCTCTCTCTCTCTCTCTCTCTCTCTCTCTCTCTCTCTCTCTCTCTCTCTCTCTCTCTCTCTCTCTCTCTCTCTCTCTCTCTCTCTCTCTCTCTCTCACAGAATGAGTACACATGTCCACGTCCACTGCCTGGCTCATGGATGGGAGATGTGCCTTCCCTTATCCACTAACCAGAAGGAGAAGGAGGAGGAGGAGGAGGAGGAGAAGGAGAAGGAGGACGCAGATGGTCCCGGTGAACCAGGGCAGGGGAGGAGCACCAGGCTATACACGGTGGAAAAAAACACAGGGAACCGGGAACCCCCCTGGACTTAGCGCCTGGCTGTTTGTCACAGGGACATGGGAACGGCCAGACGGACAGGTCACTTGTGTGACTTACAGCCTAGAAGGATGAGCCGGGGACAAGAAGACGCGTCGTGTGGTCCTCTACCGTGGGGACGTCTCGGTCAAGCGTAGCGACCTAGCGGTGACATGAGACCCCACCGGACCACACGAAGGGGACTAGACTCAGACCAGGAGGCGTCGGACACGTTCGGGTGAAGGACGTGAGGGGCGGCGTGGGTTCCGTCGTCGTTAAAGCGGCGGCCGCGCGTCTGGCTTTGTTTAACCGCCATGGTTAGCGGGCGGGGGAGGGTAATCGGGGCCAGTGGATCACGGGTGAACAGCGTGGCGCCCATTAAAAAAATTAAAAAAAGATAGTTTGTAATTAAGACAAACCAGAGATGACACATTTTAATTCCCCGGGAGGGCCTCACATCCCGTCACTACTGGAGGGCCTCACATCCCGTCACTACTGGAGGGCCTCACATCCCGTCACTACTGGAGGGCCTCACATCCCGGCACTACTTTCCTCACCTCACTTTGTTTTCCGGTGGGAGACGAGGACTCAGAAGACCAGACGAAGGTTACGTTCTACCAGAGAGAGAGAGAGAGAGAGAGAGAGAGAGAGAGAGAGAGAGAGAGAGAGAGAGAGGAGAGAGAGAGAGAGAGAGAGAGAGAGAGAGAGAGAGAGAGAGAGAGAGAGAGAGAGAGAGAGAGAGAGAGAGAGAGAGAGTAGCCACAGGACCGCATGAAAGACTATTGCACTGGAAAGAGACACATCTTGTGTTGTTACCATCAAACATCTACTACCTATCTTGAGTTGGAGGTCGGACCTTAAAGGAAGGGGGGGGGCGACTGTAATTCATAAATTGTAATTTTTTCGGGAAAAAAAAAATTATAAAGTTGTTAATATGTTAGTATTTTATGACTGTTTGTTTTGCCATTGCCAATACTGAATAGAAAGAAGCCTGAAGCAGTTCTTGACCCCCCCCCCCCCCCCCCCCCGAAGACCAAGGAGGAGAAGGAGTCTCATCATTCATCACATTGAGACTTTGGGGTTTTAAAAACTGAACCAATGGGTTTGTGAGGGGGGGTGAAAAAAAGAGAAGAATCAATGAATCCCCCAGCATCCCTCACAGCAGACACGGGGACCGGGGAACGGGACTTCATGTGTGTATGCGTGACGTACGTGTATATAATTGTGTGTAAACGTGATCTGGCGATGATGAGGAGGACGTGGTGATGAAGAGGGACCCGATTTTTAATCCGCCAGAATGTGGCGAGCGCTGCTCAGATCTTAACTTATGTTCTAGACATCCTCTGATGTCATTCCTCTTCGCTCATTCCCCTTCACGCTGCATTAAAGGGCCACTGCTTTAAAGGGCCATTACAGGGCGTGAGAAAAATTGTCACGTGACTAAATTTGTCACTGTCATTGTGACATCACACAGTGGGCGTGTCCAGTAGTCAGATGTATGATGACTAGATCAGTGGACCAGCCTACCCAGTGGACTGTACCAACTGGTGGGCCGTTCTATCATATCATTACATCATCATCTCTATCATATCATTACACCATCTGGGTGGACATGCTCACCTGTGATGTCACTAGAGGGTGTAGATCCACCTGGTGGGGAAGTAGGGGCCCTTTAAACCTGTGAGACTGACCCCTCAACACACACGTGTGTGTGTGTGTGTGTGTGTGTGTGTGTGTGTGTGTGTGTGTGTGTGTGTGTGTGTGTGTGTGTGTGTGTGTGTGTGTGTGTGTGTGTGTGTGTGTGTGTGTGTGTGTGTGTGTGTGTGTGTGTGTGTGTGTGTGTGTTTTTTCATCAATCAATTTCTTATTATCAAATTGGTGAACGATTTCTCTCATCCTCAATCACCGCTATGGGATTTTAGAGCGAACAAGGGTCATTTTCTATTGTAAATCTCTTTTTCTCCCCTCAAAACAAATTGGTGTTTAAAAAATCCTCTGTATCATTAGTTCACTTTAAATGGTCTGTTTTATAACGCAAATAATGACTTTATTGGTGAGCAATATGAAAGATATCGATCAAAATAAAAGTATTCTATCGATCACTTCTCCCGCGTCTCTCTCTCTTTCTCTCTCTCTCACTCTCACTCTCTCTCTCTCTGTCTCACCCTCTACCCCCCTCCCTCCCTCCCTCCCTCCCTCCCTTTGCTGCTGCTTTCCAAATGAAAGGACCTGAAGCTTGCATCAACGTCATCAGTGCCCCTGGCGTCAACTCTCTCGGGAGGTGGGGGAGGTGTGGGGAGGTGTGGGGTGGGGGGGAGGTGTGGGGGGAGAGGGGGGGGGATGTGTGGGGGGAGAGGGGGGGAGGTGTGGGGGGGAGAGGGAGGCTGACAGCTCACGGCCCTCGCCGCTAATTGAATAAGCGTGAACCCTCCTCGCCGCAGTGCTGCCGCTGCCCAAGTCCGTGTGATTCCCCACGGAGCGACATCAACATTAGCCTCATTAGCTCAGAGACCGGAACATCGATCTCGCCGCTCGCCACCTCCACACCACCTCCACACCGCCTCCACACCGCCTCCACCTCCACACCGCCTCCACACCGCCTCCACACCGCCTCCACACCACCTCCACCTCCACCGCCACCTCCACACCGCCTCCACACCGCCTCCACACCACCTCCACACCGCCTCCACACCACCTCCACCTCCACCGCCACCTCCACACCGCCTCCACACCACCTCCACACCGCCTCCACACCACCTCCACCTCCACCGCCACCTCCACACCGCCTCCACACCACCTCCACCTCCACACCGCCTCCACACCACCTCCACACCGCCTCCACACCACCTCCACCTCCACACCGCCTCCACACCGCCTCCACACCACCTCCACACCGCCTCCACACCGCCTCCACACCGCCTCCACACCGCCTCCACACCACCTCCACCTCCACACCGCCTCCACACCGCCTCCACACCACCTCCACACCGCCTCCACACCACCTCCACCTCCACACCGCCTCCACACCACCTCCACCTCCACACCGCCTCCACACCGCCTCCACCGCCACCTCCACACCGCCTCCACACCGCCTCCACCGCCACCTCCACACCGCCTCCACACCACCTCCACACCACCTCCACCTCCACACCACCTCCACACCGCCTCCACACCACCTCCACACCACCTCCACCTCCACACCGCCTCCACACCACCTCCACACCACCTCCACCTCCACACCGCCTCCACACCGCCTCCACACCACCTCCACCTCCACACCACCTCCGCCTCCACACCGCCTCCACACCACCTCCACACCACCTCCACACCGCCTCCACACCACCTCCACCTCCACACCACCTCCACCTCCACACCGCCTCCACACCACCTCCACACCACCTCCACCTCCACACCACCTCCACACCACCTCCACCTCCACACCACCTCCACACCACCTCCACACCACCTCCACCTCCACACCACCTCCACACCACCTCCACCTCCACACCGCCTCCACACCACCTCCACCTCCACACCACCTCCACCTCCACACCGCCTCCACACCACCTCCACACCGCCTCCACCTCCACACCACTCCACCTCCACACCACTCCACACCGCCTCCACACCACCTCCACACCACCTCCACCTCCACACCACCTCCACACCACCTCCACACCACCTCCACACCGCCTCCACACCACCTCCACCTCCACACCACCTCCACACCACCTCCACACCACCTCCACACCGCCTCCACACCGCCTCCACCTCCACACCACCTCCACCTCCACACCACCTCCACACCGCCTCCACCTCCACACCACCTCCACCTCCACACACCTCCACCTCCACACCGCCTCCACACCACCTCCACACCGCCTCCACCTCCAAATTATGCATTCCCACATTAAGCACTCACACATGCAAGAGGACGTCCAGAAGGCCCGTCGTAGCCAGGGACCCCCCCCCCCCCCCCCCCCGCGGTGCGCTGACGGGGTCCTCCTGGTCTATTTGACCTCTACATCATTAGCTCCGTTGCCTCTCTGTGTTGCGGCCGTATGAACACACACTCGCGTGTGTGTGTGTGTGTGTGTGTGTGTGTGTGTGTGTGTGTGTGTGCATTCCTAGAGGGGCTCAACAGTGTGCCCCCCCCCCCTCGTGTCAGTCTCTCACTTCCTCCTTCCTCCCTGCTTCCCTCTCGGTGCGTCTCCGCGGTCCTGCTTCCGTATCTTCTCCATTTCTTATCTCTCGTCACTCTTGGCTTTCACAGCTTTCACTCCCCCAGGCCCGGTCTCACACACACTCACACACTCACACACACTGCCTTTGTGATCTCAGACACACTTTTCATCCATTCGTGATTATTCTGATATATTATAATGGAGTCTCACTGGTCTGTGTGACCACAGCGCTGGACAATAGAAAAGGACGTAATAAAGAAAGAATCAGGGAGAGGAGGGGGGAGGGAGGGAGGGGAGGAGAGAGGGGAGGGAGGGAGGGAGAGATACATTCATGCATATTTCATCCATCTCTGATTATTACTTTGAATGGAAGTTGACCGGTCTCTCTCTCTCTCTCTCTCTCTCTCTCTCTCTCACCTCTCTCTCTCTCTCTCTCTCTCTCTCTCTCTCTCTCTCTCTCTCTCTCTCTCTCTCACCTCTCTCTCTCTCTCTCTCTCTCTCTCTCTCTCTCTCTCTCTCTCTCTCTCTCGTCCACTCTCCCCGGCCGGCAGCTTAGATTGGCTCTCAGGCGTTGGATTTTCATCTGAACCTGGACCAACAACAACAACAACAACCATTTAGTCGATCATTTCGAAGACCAAGTCAGGACGTTGAACCGCGGTCCCCTGACTGCGCTAGGCGGTGTGATCTGGTATGTTCTTCTGCAGCTGTCTTTCATGTTCAAAAGGGCCTTCAAGCTTTTTATCTCCCCCCCCCCCTGTGAAGCCGATGACACTCCGGCTTCTGACAAGCGGATTCTACTCGTTAGCGAGGTGACGGCGGACAGAGGCGCCCCCATTACCCACCGCCGCGAAGTAACACCACGGAAGTGCCCATTAAAAAGTGTCTCCTCGAACCAAAAGGTAAAACTTAGCAGTGGGCCGGTGGAACAAAGACACCAGGACTCACACCCAGGATGTCAGACGGACCCGAGAAAACATACAGATTCATCCTTTAGCCAATTTCATTAAAACAGAACACCTGCGCGCTTCAGGGGAGGTTAAGTACGGATGACCGCACAAAACCTGCAGGCCTGTGCTATATTTGTGTATATATATATATCTAATATAGATATATATATATAAATTACGAAATGTGTTTTTCTACCCGTTAACATGTTGTGTGTGAAGGAGGCAGGCGGCGGTGCAGAAGCCACTAAAGTGTAAATGATTAGGTCCTGATGGTCTCCTCCCAGAGACCAGCTGGTGTCAGCAGTAATTAGCATACCGTGTCCTCCTGATGAGAACAACACACCTCCATGTGTTGGTTTGTTTCCCACCTATCTTATCATCCGCCACAGGGGAGAGAGAGAAAGAGAGGGAGAGAGAGAGAGAGAGACACACACACACACACACACACACACACACACACACACACACACACACACACACACACACACACACCAGCGAGACACGATATGTATGAAACTTTTCGTCGGTTTCACTCCCAAGTTCATAACAATAAACATAGCGGTATATGACATGTGATCTCAGCTCGGTACACTTGAGACACGCACACACACACACAACACACACACACACACACACACACACACACACACACACACACACACACACACACACACCACGTGTGTGTTTTGAACTATATAACCCACAGTCCATGTTTGCCCGCCGGTCTAGACTACCGCTCTTCATAAAATGAAAGGACCCGTTAGCGGCTACTGTTAGCCGTGGCCCACCGCCCTGTGGCGGTACCAGCGGCTAGTGTCATTACAGTGAGGGATATCTAATTGATGACAGCTGTCTTATCCCCCAGGTGCTCCGACACTCTCCGCATGCCAGTGTTCAACTATTTGGATCCATCAGTTGCCAGGCAACAGTCATCAATTAATTCCACCGACTTTGGCGGAAGCGTTGGATCACGGTGAGCTAACAGACTTCGGACGAGTGCGTATGAAGACGGTTAATGTGCACGTTTATAAATGTCGTTCAAATTCAGAATGTGGCAGTAAGCATCTTCCATGGTACTTGATACACTGGCAAATAAAGAATCTTAAATGATATTATTTATTTATTCTTCAAGTCTATAGGATGCAGATGCATACAACATCTGAAACGGCGGTATCACAATAAGGGGACCGAAATAAATCACTAAATAAATAAATATAATAATAATAAATAAACAAACAAATAAATAAATAAAATATAACCTTTCGTTCAAATGTGTTATTTAAGCAACATAAGAATAAGAAATCCAGGGAATCGAACCTTGTTTTAAATAATTGTATCCACTTATACGTCACATACTTTCCACATCAACGTGACCATGAACATGCACTTAAAAATGCACTTATAAATATAATTTATTATTATTCCTGCCCGTCTCAGAGCCCCTAGTGTCAATCATCATGTTAGCGTTTATAACCCTATTCAAATCAAACTTTATGTAACGCTTTCCCCTGTGGCGCCAAGGTCTGGACCAAGGTCGACCCACCACAGTCTGAATGTAAAACGCATTCTTTTTACACGCCTGTAGAACGGGATACACATGAAGCTACTTGAGGGCTAGCATTGCTCTTACACAATGTCACATAGTGGTGTACACTCAGGTGGTTTTCCGCACACTGGACGCTTGTTGTCCACCGGGAGGATGTGTGGACCTTGGGGTGGTCATTGAGTCTGCCACTCAGCCTTGTATCCACCAGTCTGCACACATTGTTATTACAGGTACACTCCTGTGTAATCTTATCTTCTGCTCCAGGTATACGGTACACGCCAGTGGAGGCTCATCCATTGAGGAAAGGGAGGACCATCCTCTCCTTGCAAGAGAAAAATAAATACACATACATTTAACAGATTCATCTCTGAAAGGACTGATAATATTACTATTTTAACACTTCAAAGGCACAACAATCATGTCCCCGTGTAAAAATACCAACAGCGCCCCCTACCGCTAATTGAAAATTACTGTATGGAGGACCGTCCTCCTCAAGCTCCCATTGAAGTCCATTCTAAACTCCTGGACCCGAGCGGCCGGTGAGTCCTGGTGTTTAACATGAGTGTGTATGGCGCTAAGGGAGGACCATCCTCCCTGAGGGCGGGGCTAGCCAGAGGCTGTGAACCAATCAGCAGAGCTCCCTGCGCTGGTGAATACCCAATCAGAGTTTTGGGGGGCGGGTTATCGACATGCAAGGATCTATCTTGTGTCATTCATTAATTCCTCGTTCCAGACCACCCGTGAGTCGTATATTTACTTTGAAATAAATTTCAGATTGTAAACTTTGGAGTTCCTCCTCAAAGTGGTCCAGGTGTTTGGCGCCAAACGTAAACAGAAAGCATGGCTGACCGTGACAAGGTGGTGTTTCTTTGACTCGCCATTAGACAATTGACGTGATTTAAGTGCATAACTGGTTTTACTATTTGATGGTATGTCTTATTTTAATTAAAATAAGACATCAAATCTCACTCAATTGTAACTCGGGTTTAATTTTGTTTAGTAGAACTAGCCACTGTGCAGAACTTCTATCCATTTTCGGATTAATGATTTTTAATAAGTGTAATCGCTAAATATCAATTTTTCATCAAAACAATGCCCCTCACGTCACAATCTGCTTCTAGTCTGTTCTATTCTTACATGCTAAAATTACCCAATAATACACTGTCAAAATCGATAGTGAGGCTCCTTCCTTCCTCCCTACTTTTACAACCACCAGCGCCACTGATACACACATATGTCCTCTTGTTAACATATCTTCTACTTCAAGTACACTGTACACACATATGTCCTCTTGTTAACATATCTTCTACTTCAAGTACACTGTACACACATATGTACTCTTGTTAACATATCTTCTACTTCCAGTAATAGTGCTTATTGTGCCGGTTACAGCACTTGGTAAACTTTGCGGCTACACAAATAAAAGTTTCGAACTTTTCTAAGTGATTGTTTTTGTAGTGGATGTTAATGCACGTCAACTCTGTTTTCCTAGCAGCTACACAAGCAGAGTTTACTTATGTATTATATTGTATTATTATTGTGTTCCCAGCCCCCCTCGAAAATAAGGTTCTTAGTCAGCAGCTGGGTGTTGTGTGAGGAGGCAGGAGACAGGATGGCAGGAGGAGATGAGGGGGACTCAGACCGGGGGCCAACAGACCCCATGTCCCCCGGCCTCCATGACAGCTAACCGCTTCCAACGGTTCCAACAGACTCCTGGCTCAGAGCGGCCCTGCTTCAGGCCCGTGGCGCCTCAACGTCAAGGGGGGGGAACAGCGCCCAGACAGCCGGGAGACGGGCCGGGCTTCAACCCGGGGTGTTCTGGAATCATTATTTTTACATCAGTCAATAAGTTTGTCATGCTGTAAGTTCGAAATACTGCCAGTGGGACTCGTGGATGTGTGTGTCGATGACTAAATGTGGATTTAGAAATTGGCAATTTGTATTTTTACACACGGTCCATCAGTGTAAACCCTGAAGAACACCATCACTGGGATGGTGCTGGATGACCACCACGTGTGTTAATGGTTTAAAACGGCTCTACGCTCCACGTTTTGGGATCAGAATGAATGACCGGGTCATTGGCTTGTTACAAACAAAAGGACTAAACATTTAGTATTTGTAGTACATTATGCACAATATAAAGACTAACATGCCATTAATACACACACTCAATAAATTAAATTGCGTTTGTCAATTGCTATTTAACTTACTATAATATTTAAAGATCCTAAACTACAAAGAAAATGTTGTCTTTAAATGGAAATCCTACCAAAAACTAAGACCAGTTTATTCACACATTCAGAACAATTTCTGTCCATCTGCCAACCACGGATAACCAGGTTTTCACATAAATTACACTTTTCTCTTGAGACTGATTACAAGTTGCAATTTGTGATTAAATCCTTTGAATTTGGTGTTAATCTCTTTCCAAACAATACACACATAATGTCACACAACAAGCAACCTCACAAGTGCCATGTAAATCCTCAAAGCTCCTGCATCTTCTGCCACCAGTGGCTGGCGTGCATCCTTCTGTAGAATAGTGCTGTTTAATATCCGTAAATCTTCCATTTTTAACTCAACAACAGACGCTTGTGTGATGCAAGGCTCAAGATGATTAACATCCAAGTCTGAAATCCTCCTCTGGTGATGGAGGTTATTGCACTCGCAGGAGAATTTATTAATTGCACACCATTAATTATATTAATTACTTTTGGAAGGCCAGAGAACATCGGTTTAAAACAATCTTGTCGGTATCCAGACCCTTAACGTACAAGACCGTATTTACACACCTTGATCGTGTTTAGCAGAATGAATTGCATTGATTTTACCAGGGGAGATCAGAGAAGATCGGTTTGGTCCGATGTAGGGCTGATCTTTGTTAAGTATTTGTCCGGTCAATGTACAAGACTGTAGATACAAGCACTATGATGGCCTTAGCCTTCAGCCTGATGGCCACAGTCCCACACAAAGTGAAATCTGCGCTGAGTAACAATTATATCCAAGTATCTCTTCAGACCATAGAATCCCTATTTGATCACAATGTGTGTGACTATGACAGAATATTCTAAAGATAGGACTTCTGTTTCTAAATGCTCACTGCTTTCGTAAAGCACCCAGTGCCATGGCTTGTGTCAGTTCTTAAGTCACAGCAACAAGTCCACAGCAAAAATATGTCCCTTTTTTATTATATGGCACAAACTGAGATTCCATATTTGTCAGCATTGGCAGGAACGACATTGGCAGGCATGTGTCAAAATTGCACACATTGGGATAAAAATACAAGAAGTGGGCTAGCCTTTTTGCTTGGTAGCATAGCATCGCACAGACAGCTGTGGGCTTCAGTATCAATCAAACTTTATTTATATAGTGCTACTTGTGCAAAACCGCAATCCAAAGTGTTTAACAAGTAAAACGGCACCAAAAATAATATGAACAACTTGAAAACAAACAGCAAACACATATTGATTAGGAGAAAGCTAATTAAACATGCATGCTTTAGGATTTTGTTTAAGAATGATGATGGCCTTCAGTAGGTTTTAGTGTGTGGGACGGTACTACCAGTCTAGCCCAGTTTAAGTCCACATTAATGGATTCACAACAGAAATGTGTCTAGTCAAGTCTGAATTGATATAAAAATAGAATCTGTTCTTTTTAACAACCATTCTAGATCTCCCTAAATTGTAAAACGAATGGATGAGTAGTTCCCAGTTAAGATCTACAACAACTGATTCAACACCTCAATTTAATTGATTACTGTTTGTTATGTCCGATGGATAAGATGAACTACAAGACCAATGTATGACATCAGTTAACTTCTTACGTTAATAAAGTACATACAAGAATAATACATACATTAATTATATGTTTATTAAAATTCTGCTGTGCGATGAATTATTATGGATGACATCAATGTGGTAATATCTGGCCCTGTTCAGAATAAACATTTAGTATTGTCCAGCTAGCTTCCCCATGAACCACGAGATCAGCTGATGGTGGCTTTGCCAAAACAACCTCTGTTTGCAGTATCTCTGTATAGCAAACAAGTCTTCAACATTATATATATATATATATATAATATATAATATTCATCACTCCACTTCTTTCGGCACGCAAAGACTTTGCGTTTACATGGAGCGGCCCGGCCCAGTGCTAATCCTTGACATTACTAGACACTAGAGGCTTCAGGAGGATTCTTCAGTGTCAACAAGCCAAATCAATGTCTCCCCTTGGCTTCACTCTTTTCATCTAATGTCACACTTTGTACCAAGGCAGAGAATTTTAATTTTCCGCTCAGGCTCGTCAATCAAAATAGAGGAAAGGAAAATTGCCGGGCAGACACTGAAAAAGGCTGGAAATGAGAAACCCTTTGAGTAGTTCAGTGGAGCAGACACTCGGGCAGCAGCTGGTGGAGCCTTTATGACAGCACTCGGCCAATACATCTTGAAAACACTTAAGGTTGTGCAGCACTAAGCTCAACAATATTGTCCTTTTACATGAATTAGTTAGTATAGCATCAACGTCGCCATATTATCCCAGGATCTTTAGAAGAAACATGCAGACGCCCCCTCCTGCTAGCCTCTCCATGAACCAGGCCACCGCTGACGCTGGTTCCACCAGAACAATATCCATTTGATCACTATACAGCGACCCTTTAGACAAAACGTTGGAATGAAAGATTAACCGCCGCTCGACTCCACTGGAACGAACCGGAACAGAGAATCTGACGAGGACAGCCGAGTCACAATGGTCCAGATGGTAGCTGACGATGCGTGCTGGAGGCTGTGACTGACGTAGCATATAGCGCAGTAAACCCCCGTGAGAGAGGACCATTACCAGGGAAGCCCGGGACCAAATCCATCTCTTCCATCTGAGGGCTGAACCCTTGTCTTAATGTGACCCACTGACAGAGGATTGCATGTTTTTCAAGTATGAATCCGGGAAGATAATTCATGGAAAAACTAAAGAAACATGCACTGGAAAACAGAATCCTATGTGGTGGCTGTTTGCCATGGTATCATTTACAACCCAAAGAATGTATCAATCCATAGTAGGCCTATTAGATTAGATCAGATTAGATTCTAATTTATTGTTATTTCACAGCACAAGTACAGTACAGAAAAAATTATTTGTCATCTAACCAGAGTGTAAATGTTACAGTAAAGTTCATGGTGATATATAATGAACAGTGGTTAAATGAGATGTAAAGTCAGGTATAAAATAGTGTGTATGAGACATGTGCATAATTATTATAAGGTATATAAATATACAGGTATGTTTACAGGTATTCAACAGGTAGTGAGCAGGGGTATGCAATTGTTAAAAACAGGATATATATATATACATGTATATACAGCAGGTAGTGAGCAGGGGTGTGTAGAACAGTTGAAGATTTATATATATATATATATACATATATATATATATATATATACGGTAAGTACAGTTAAAATGTACATGACTATCATACAGCTATGTAAACCTACCAGGTATTAATACCATGCCCCATCCATCCTAGACCTGCACTGGCCAGATCTGTGACCAAGACCATAACCAGATAAACCTCAGAGATACCTGCAGGCTGGTCACATGGTCAACCTGCTGGCTGGTCACATGGTCAACCTGCTGGCTGGTCACATGGTCAACCTGCTGGCTGGTCACATGGTCAACCTGCAGGCTGGTCACATGGTCAACCTGCTGGCTGGTCACATGGTCAACCTGCTGGCTGGTCACATGGTCAACCTGCAGGCTGGTCACATGGTCAACCTGCAGGCTGGTCAACCTGCTGGCTGGTCACATGGTCAACCTGCTGGCTGGTCGCATGGTCAACCTGCAGGCTGGTCACATGGTCAACCTGCTGGCTGGTCACATGGTCAGCCTGCTGGCTGGTCACATGGTCAACCTGCAGGCTGGTCACATGGTCAACCTGCTGGCTGGTCACATGGTCAGCCTGCTGGCTGGTCACATGGTCAACCTGCAGGCTGGTCACATGGTCAACCTGCTGGGGTGGGAATGAAGGGAGAGAGGAGAGGACGCAGTCGACAGGAGGTCGATCCGGTGAAAGCCTGCAATAAACTAAGACAACCAGCCGCATTACAGCAGCTTAATGACCAGCGACCAACACACACACACACACATTCACACACACACACACACACACACACACACACACACACACACACACACACACACACACACACACACACACACACTCACTCACTCACTCACTCACTCACTCACTCACTCACTCACTCACTCACTCACTCACTCACTCACTCACTCACTCACTCACTCACTCACTCACTCACTCACTCACTCACTCACTCACTCACTCACTCACTCACTCTCTCTCTCTCTCTCGGAGGTGAGTGGTGATCAGAGTTAGACGTGAGGCTTTTCATTCAGGGTGCACCAGAGGGATAACGTGTGTGTGTGTGTGTGTGTGTGTGTGTGTGTGTGTGTGTGTGTGTGTGTGTGTGTGGTGTGTGTGTGTGTGTGTGTGTGTGTGCGCGCACATGGACCGCGTGCATGTGTGCTCGGAAGTGGTGTGTGTGTGCGCGCGCACATGGACCGCGTGCATGTGTGCTCGGAAGTGTGTGTGTGTGTGTGTGTGTGTGTGTGTGTGTATTTGTATCTGGCACTGCCTGGGCTGCGATCCAAGATTCTCAAGCTGGATTTCGCTTTGCTTTGGGAAGGAAATAGGCCATGTATACATACATTATACATACATTATACATTATACATACTTATATTTACATACGTGTATGCGTGTGTATTTGTGGCGTGGATGATTTGATGAGTGACTGACAGTGGCAGGCTGGCATAACGATATAGAGAAATATGGAACACAATCCCGTCTCTTCCCTGGAGAAATGGAGCTGGTGAAGATCAGTATGACATCTTGATTTACATATCTACACTCAGGACGGAGGGTAATGCTGCTTTAAAACCAGAGTCACTTCAGCATGCATTCAACTCAAGGAATGCAAATATTTATTGTGTTTACATTTGATTTTTGTTTAACATTGATTTTCAAAGATTGGTTCTCATTTAATTTCATTGTGTTTGGAGGAGTTAATGCAACGGCACCACAAAAACACTTTAGGATAACTTATCTTAGGCCTATCCTTATTTTTTCCCCTCTTCTCTCAACTAGATGGCGGATCAGCGACACAAAGCTTTTATGAAAATGGACGACTATTATCACATTTAAATCAAACCACAAACACTAGTGTGGGAAATAGTGCCAACAATGTGCCGGAAGTGTTTCTCATCGGTACATCACCACGACGATGGACCTGTCGGTATGACGACGTTGTCAAAAAGGTCTGGAAGAACTCCATCTTGCCTCTAGTGCGGCGGTCAGGCTGAAGTACAGGTGGGTCCATAACCGCCTGCTGTAGTGGATAAGGAGTCGGACTACCGGCTGAAAGGTTTTGTCCACCGTCTACCCGAAAGCCCCGGGAGCCAGAAGCCGCTACGCACGCTATCGAGGACCGCATTTTAAATTGCACCGCAAACGGCTGCGGACAAAGTCCTCCGTTGGACGGCTGAAGAGAAAGCCGTCAAGTGTTAGATTTCCACAGCGAGCTTCGGGGCATCCGCCATCTGGTGAATACAACGGACCTGTATAAAGACACCACTTCATACTCCAACCTGACGGAGACGGGCTGTCATTGTAGCGCCGAGAAGAAAAAAGAACAATGTGCCGGGACCTTGGAACAAGGCCTGCGAACAAGGCCTACCGCTAAGGACGCAGGCCTTGTCCTTAGCGGTACCGCTAAGGACAAGGCCTGCGTCCTTAGCGGTACCCTCATGTGAGCCATTATGATGAGCTCTTCCCACCCTCCCCTGCCGGAGTGAGACCAATGGACAGCCATCCCGTCTACATCACATCTATACAGCAGAGCGCCGCTTTTATCACCCAAGGCCACTCATGTCTACCACAATTCTTAAAGAAGTTGAATTGAAGTTGAAATGTCCGCTGACAAGTAGGGAAATAAGACACTGGTGCTACATGACCAGAGAACAACAGCCCTAGAGAACTGGTGCTACATGACCAGAGAACAACAGTTGGAACAACAGCCCTAGAGAACTGGTGCTACATGACCAGAGAACAACAGCCCTAGAGAACTGGTGCTACATGACCAGAGAACAACAGATAGAACAACAGCCCTAGAGAACGTGTGCTACATGACCAGAGAACAACAGTTGGAACAACAGCCCTAGAGAACTGGTGCTACATGACCAGAGAACAACAGTTGGAACAACAGGCCTAGAGAACTGGTGCTACATGACCAGAGAACAACAGTTGGAACAACAGCCCTAGAGAACTGGTGCTACATGACCAGAGAACAACAGTTGGAACAACAGCCCTAGAGAACTGGTGCTACATGACCAGAGAACAACAGCCCTAGAGAACTGGTGCTACATGACCAGAGAACAAAAGTTGGAACAATAGCCCTAGAGAACTGGTGCTACATGACCAGAGAACAACAGATAGAACAACAGCCCTAGAGAACGTGTGCTACATGACAAGATAACAACAGCCCTAGAGAACTGGTGCTACATGACCAGAGAACAACAGTTGGAACAACAGCCCTAGAGAACTGGTGCTACATGACCAGAGAACAACAGTTGGAACAACAGGCCTAGAGAACTGGTGCTACATGACCAGAGAACAACAGTTGGAACAACAGCCCTAGAGAACTGGTGCTACATGACCAGAGAACAACAGTTGGAACAACAGCCCTAGAGAACTGGTGCTACATGACCAGAGAACAACAGCCCTAGAGAACTGGTGCTACATGACCAGAGAACAAAAGTTGGAACAATAGCCCTAGAGAACTGGTGCTACATGACCAGAGAACAACAGATAGAACAACAGCCCTAGAGAACGTGTGCTACATGACAAGATAACAACAGCTGGAACAACAGCCCTAGAGAACTGGTGCTACATGACCAGAGAACAACAGTTGGAACAACAGCCCTAGAGAACTGGTGCTACATGACCAGAGAACAACAGATAGAACAACAGCCCTAGAGAACTGGTGCTACATGACCAGAGAACAACAGTTGGAACAACAGCCCTAGAGAACTTGTGCTACATGACCAGAGAACAACAGTTGGAACAACAGCCCTAGAGAACTGGTGCTACATGACCAGAGAACAACAGTTGGAACAACAGCCCTAGAGAACTGGTGCTACATGACCAGAGAACAACAGTTGGAACAACAGCCCTAGAGAACTGGTGCTACATGACCAGAGAACAACAGTTGGAACAACAGCCCTAGAGAACTGGTGCTACATGACCAGAGAACAACAGTTGGAACAACAGCCCTAGAGAACTGGTGCTACATGACCAGAGAACAACAGTTGGAACAACAGCCCTAGAGAACTGGTGCTACATGACCAGAGAACAACAGATAGAACAACAGCCCTAGAGAACTGGTGCTACGTGACCAGAGAACAACAGTTGGAATAACAGCCCTAGAGAACTGGTGCTACATGACCAGAGAACAACAGCCCTAGAGAACTGGTGCTACATGACCAGAGAACAACAGCTGGAACAACAGCCCTAGAGAACTGGTGCTACATGACCAGAGAACAACAGTTGGAACAACAGCCCTAGAGAACTGGTACTACATGACCAGAGAACAACAGCTGGAACAACAGCCCTAGAGAACTGGTGCTACGTGACCAGAGAACAACAGTTGGAACAACAGCCCTAGAGAACTGGTGCTTCATGACTAGAGCACAGCCCTAGAGAACTGGTGCTACATGACCAGAGAACAACAGTTGGAACAACAGGCCTAGAGAACTGGTGCTACATGACCAGAGAACAACAGTTGGAACAACAGCCCTAGAGAACTGGTGCTACATGACCAGAGAAAAACAGGCCTAGAGAACTGGTGCTACATGACAAGAGAACAACAGATAGAACAACAGCCCTAGAGAACTGGCGCTACGTGACCAGAGAACAACAGTTGGAACAACAGCCCTAGAGAACTGGTGCTACATGACCAGAAAACAACAGTTGTAACAACAGCCCTAGAGAACTGCTGCTACGTTACCAGTGAACAAAAGTTGGAAAAACAGCCCTAGAGAATTGGTGCTACATGACCAGAGAAAAACAGGCCTAGAGAACTTGCGCTACGTGACCAGAGAACAACAGTTGGAACAACAGCCCTAGAGAACTGGTGCTACATGACCAGAAAACAACAGTTGGAACAACAGCCCTAGAGAACTGCTGCTACGTTACCAGTGAACAAAAGTTGGAAAAACAGCCCTAGAGAATTGGTGCTACATGACCAGAGAAAAACAGGCCTAGAGAACTGGTGCTACATGACAAGAGAACAACAGATAGAACAACAGCCCTAGAGAACTGGTGCTACATGACCAGAGAACAACAGTTGGAACAACAGCCCTAGAGAACTGGTGCTACATGACCAGAGAACAACAGTTGGAACAACAGCCCTAGAGAACTGGTGCTACATGACCAGAGAACAACAGTTGGAACAACAGCCCTGGAGAACTAGTGCTACATGACCAGAGAACAACAGTTGGAACAACAGCCCTAGAGAACTGGTGCTACATGACCAGAGAACAACAGCCCTAGAGCCGGCTCTGTCGGATCACACAATACAGACTTTTGCTGGCAAACCAAACAAATGAGCAGAACTGAATGCTGGCAAAATGGAGGTCAATTTCTCATTGTTCATTTACATATCCTACCCACATTGTAACAGTACAAACCTGGTTGGAAAGCAGGAGAGTATAAATGCTTTAAGTGCGGACTGCAGCCCATTGCAATCAGAATCAGACACACCAGGGCTTTAGACTGTATCAGTTCGGGATAAGAC
>CM051006.1:937531-995031 GCA_027704905.1 Muraenolepis orangiensis
AAACACTCCCTCTGTGTCTCCATTGACCTCTATCTACTTTATTGTAATGCCCCTTTGCTTGGTTACAAGCTAGTCAGAGGGTGTGTGTGCGTGTGTGTGCATGTGTGTGTGTGTCATCTCTATACCTATTATATTTTATTAATGCTCCATGTGCATGACTGCACATCTGATTAGCGACAAGAACATTTTTTAATCAGCGCTGAACACAGCTCTTGGAAAACTTAGATCATAACAAAGGGTGATAGCACGTCTTCTAAGAGCGCTCCAGGTCACCCAGAGAGGGTTCCTCTCCATGTGAACCCAGAGAGCCCAGAGAGAACCGTCCACTTGGGAAGGATTCGTGTTTCCCAAGCGGACAAGTCGCTGACTCAACAATGGAAACTATTTCTACCAACGTAACCGCCACCCCACAACCTTGGGGCTTAGTGGAATCTTAGCGGATCCTTCATCTGTCACGTCACCGGCTCATCGATATTATAAATATAGAAACAGGATGCTGAAATATTAATAAATAAAAACCAACACACTAGACACGCACAGGCAGGGAGAAATAAAAAATCAAGTCAGTCCTTGCCGCAGTGGTTCTTTGCTGAAGTGAGTAATGACACTCTCGTCACAACAGTAGCCTACAGTAGCCGTAGCTACTGCGATGCTACCATGTGGTAGCCTTAGCATGGCTACTGTGCTATCCAGAGGCTGCAAGGCTATCTTGGAGCACATTAGCATGGCGACTATCCTGGAATACAATCAATAGCGTTAGCATGCCACTTTAAAACAATGACATGAGATTCTGAATTGCAGGTATAACTCCTAACTTTTGTGCAAAGTAGGCCTATAGGGCTTACACCACAAATAACATTTGCTCTTTCTAGTGCCTTCTGAAGTCCCACTAGAAGAGAGATTAAGCTTTAAGCCAGATTGCCTTCTTGTTCCATGACTTTATGGAGAGCAAAGCGCGACCGCTTGCTGCAGGACGTAGCGCACATTTAATGTCATTAAAGGCCTATCATGTGAAATGTTCCATAGGACATTTAAAACCATGTAAAAGGCATTAGTAAATAAACACCAAGCCCAGGACATTAAACGCATCCCCCTTCAATATTATGTATATTAACATTTAAATACTAAACAATCACAGGCTAAGCCACCAAAATATATAATTAAGTCAAGCACACAGTGGGAATTAAAGTGATAACAGTTGTCCACTTGTATCATTAAAATATGATATATGATATAATTGCTAATTAGCTGTGGGAGATATATATGAACCTTAAATATATCTGAACTGAAACTCAATGACATACCTTTATTATTGTCAGATGTGCAGTATTAAATATAAAATGCATACAGTTGTGCATATCTTTATTTACAATTCACCGTTACAAGATAGTGTACAATGTGGAGATGTGATAAACTGCTTGCGTCATCAAATTCCAAGTCATCATTT
Source organism: Muraenolepis orangiensis (assembly GCA_027704905.1). Lineage (NCBI taxonomy): Eukaryota > Metazoa > Chordata > Actinopteri > Gadiformes > Muraenolepididae > Muraenolepis > Muraenolepis orangiensis. The sequence goes on from CM051006.1 coordinate 938,979, forward strand.
TATTTTGGAGCAAAATATGTTGAACCTCTGAAATAAGACGGGCGGCGAGTGCGTTGGCCTGCGTTGGTTCTGTGTGTGTGCAGACCTGCTCTTTAGTTAACACCTCAGGTAGGATGACAGCAACGCCAAGCTGAGCTCTCTCATACATCACCGTCACACACACCACACACATGAATGAAAGAACTCGAGGGTCGCTGCTGAATGGATGAATGGATGAATGGATGAATGGTACCTGATCCATACACACTAGACTCTCATGGTGCACAGTACAACACAAGGACACACCTGACCTCTCTCTCTCTCTCTCTCTCTCTCTCTCTCTCTCTCTCTCTCTCTCTCTCTCTCTCTCTCTCTCTCTCTCTCTCTCTCTCTCTCTCTCTCTCTCTCTCTCTCTCTCTCTCTCTCTCTCTCTCTCTCTCGTGTAGGCGCCATGGACGTATCTCAACATAGAGCTAACCATAGAGCTGTAGCAGCCCTTCCTAGTTTAAATCAAGTACTTGTTGCAAACGGCAAATAAAAAAATCTTGAATCTTGAATCTTAAATGGTAAATGGACTGCATTTATACAGTCAAATCTCACGCTCACATACACACATACACACGTTCCTCCACGAGGGTGGAGTGGGACGACCCGCTGTGCCTCCTGCCCTCCAGCTCCTTCCTGTTAGGTCTGATAGGAGGAGAGGGAACCAGGGCTAAAGGTAGAGGAATGGCGGCTTTGTATGAACACTTTGGGAAGATGGATCTCTTGATTAATAACAACAGGAAAACAAAACAGGATGTATTTCCATTGGCTTAATAACAATAACAATGACAATAACAATAACAATAACAATGACAATAACAATAACAATAACAATAACAATAACAATGACAATAACAATAACAATAACAATAACAATGACAATAACAATGACAATGACAATAACAATAACGATAACAATAACAATAACAATAACAATAACAATGACAATGACAATAACAATAACAATAACAATGACAATGACAATAACAATGACAATGACAATGACAATAACAATGACAATGACAATGACAATGACAATGACAATAACAATGACAATGACAATGACAATAACAATAACAATAACAATAACAATAACAATAACAATAACAATGACAATAACAATAACGTGTACTTTGTCTAGCAAGCTGGTGTATTAGCAATCCGTTTTGTGGTGTATTAGCAATCCGTTTGGTTGTGTATGAGTGTATGAGCGTTTTGTGGTGTATTAGCAATCCGTTGTATTGGTGTATTAGCAATCAGTTTTGACCATGTGAAGATACTCTTAAAGACTATTTCTGAGCATAACTTGCTTTCGTAATACGTCAAAAAGTTGTGTTTTGCTCATGCGACTGTGAGTACGATAACACCGGGGAAAAGGTAGATGCAATGCTCTCGTGAGGACGGATGAAGACCGTATTTCCGTGATATTTCGGAAAAAGTTAGAGAAATATGAAGGTGGGACGTGTGTTTGTTAGAGAGCCAGTGACCCAGCAATCATGTGAAATGCTCTGTTTTCTGCCAGACTAGCCAGTTTTTGAGCGTATTTCAAAGGATCCCATCCAGTATGACATTATCACAGTATCCCTCTCTCCTTCTACAACCCTGAGCCCAAGACTCTCATTTCTCAATGTTTCAGCTCAAATGTTCAAAGGCGATATTATCGGTTTAAAGTGACACTGAGCACGTCGCTTCACAAACGATACGGTGTGGGAATATTGAAAGGTTGCCAACGAGGTCAAATAAAAACATCGTGACTTCAACATGTTATTTTTGGTCACAGAAAAAAATCTGGCACCAGTAGGAGCAAGTTTAGGTTGAATAACATCAAGAACTATAGGGGTACTAAAAACATTGTAGTTAGTTGGACTAAAATAGTTTCAAACTCAAGCGGTGTTGTTTCCATAACAACCTCGTAGCGATGTCTCTGTTCCAACGCCGTGGTCTGTGAGATGACTACTTGGCCAGTTTCAATTATGGAGGGTTCGGTGTCCTTTTTACATTTTAATGAAACATCTATTTTCACATTCTCATTTACAACGCAACGCGTCTGTGTTTCCACCTTCCGATATGCGTTATTGGAAGGCGTTGGACCTGGGGCTAAGAGTTATTATTCATGGTGTGTGGTCCATGTTTTCAGGGTAAATTATTAATTTGTGTACTTGTGTCAGAAAGCAGAAGGAACGCACGCAAACGGGAGCAAAGCGAGCTGTGCGCCGTTCCATAATTAAAAAATACCCAAGCAGCACAGAAATAAATCAACTGCGACTGATTCATAAGAAAACAATGAAATGCTTGAAATTCAATACAAATGTTCAGCGTAATTACCAGGGAAAAATATGGCCTTCATCAAAGTTTCATCAAACCTCCTGAAGCAGTTTGGTTGACAAAATCTTATTTTCCACTCTTCCTCACAATCCAAACCTATAAACTACAAGTCTTTCACCTGTTCAAACAGACGCAAATTAGGCTTCCGACGCCAACAAGCTGTCAGAGGAGAACAAAACAAGCATGATAGGAGAACTGAGGGGTGTCCCACGTCATGTGTCTGGACCGCCATGTGGGAGACTAACAGAGGATCCCAGTGTTAGAAGATGATTCTACCACGCCTGCATTGGTACGCCAGTCACGCACACACACACTCTGGGTCGACGAGGGAGATTGGGTAGTTCCTCACCACTTCACTGAACTCAAAAGAATCCTGTGAGAAGGAAGGATGGACACACAACACGCACGCACACGCACGCACGCACGCACGCACACACACACACACACACACACACACACACACACACACACACACACACACACACACACACACACACACACACACACACACACACACACACGCACAGCACACACACACACACACACACACACACACACACACACATCTGCTGTAGCTGTACACAGCTCCCTCTCTGCAAGAGGGTTCAGCAGTAGCCTAAGGCACCTTACAACGAGGGTTGCGTTTCACACAACTCAAAGCTGTGGCCAACACACAGAATTTCAATATCCATCATTCTATCCAACTAGCCATCCATCTATCTCGTGACTATCCATCCATCTATCTAATGACTATCCATCCATCTAGCTAGTGACTATCCATCCATCTATATAGTGACTATCCATCCATCTATCTAGTGACTATCCATCCATCTATGACATCCATCTAGCTAGTGCCTATCCATCCATCTATCTAGTGACAATCCATCCATCTATCTCGTGACTATCCATCCATCTAGCTAGTGACTATCATCCATCTATCTAGTAACTATCCATCCATCTAGCTAGTGACTATCCATCTATCTATCTAGTAACTATCCATCCATCTATCTAGTAACTATCCATCCATCTATCTAGTGACTATCCATCCATCTAGCTAGTGACTATCCATCTATCTATCTAGTAACTATCCATCCATCTATCTAGTAACTATCCATCCATCTATCTAGTGACTATCCATCCATCTAGCTAGTGACTATCCATCCATCTATCTAGTGACTATCCATCCATCTATCTAGTGACTATCCATCCATCTATTTAGTGACTATCCATCGATCTATCTAGTAACTATCCATCCATCTATCTAGTAACTATCCATCCATCTATCTAGTAACTATCCATCCATATTGCTAGTGACTATCCATCCATCTATCTAGTAACTATCCATCCATCTATCTAGTAACTATCCATCCATCCATCTAGCTAGTAACTATCCATCCATATTGCTAGTGACTATCCATCCATCTATCTAGTAACTATCCATCCATCTATCTAGTGACTATCCATCCATCTATCTAGTAACTATCCATCCATCTATCTAGTAACTATCCATCCATCCATCTAGCTAGTAACTATCCATCCATATTGCTAGTGACTATCCATCCATCTATCTAGTAACTATCCATCCATCTATCTAGTGACTATCCATCCATCTAGCTAGTAACTATCCATCCATCTATCTAGTGACTATCCATCCATCTAGCTAGTAACTATCCATCCATCTATCTAGTGACTATCCATCCATCTATCTAGTGAATATCCATCCATCTAGCTAGTAACTATCCATCCATCTATCTAGTGACTATCCATCCATCTATCTAGTAAGTATAAAAGGGTGGCTGATAGCTGAGGAGTTAGAGCGGTCGCCTCACAACAGGAAGGAACAGGAAGCTGTCGAGTGTCCTTCAGCGAGACACCCTGACCCTAACTGCTCCCCTCCCCCAATAAATAGCTAACCGCTGCTCCTAATACTGGGATGGGTTAAATGCAGAGAAATTCCTTTCGATGTATTGTACACTGACAAATTTGAATAATTACTATTATGATATGCATCTATCCATCAATCTAGTCTATAAATATACAGTATATCTTTATATATCTCACTAGTATCTATTTAGTCGATCTATCATATATTTTTATATATCTATCTATGATGTATATCTAGTATATATATCTATATATAGATATATCTATATATCTATATAGATATATAGTATCTAGCTGTCTATTGTATCCACTAGTAACCAACTGACCATTTTTGTCACCCATCAGCACAATTTGGTCATCAATTTGTTAAACATGTTTTGTTAGTTTTTAAATGTATACCCTGATGTATTAAACTGTGTTTTTTGCCATATCTAAAAATCCATTTGCCTATTTTTAAAACAGGCCCCTCTTGTCTGTCTTAGGGCGTCACCGCCAGGGGAAATAACCAATGTTTCTTCTACCTACTGGGAGAATATGGTCTATTGAAATTCAATGACTTGTCTCAGTGACTGAACTTTAGGTTGTTTTTTATAGCAATGCCATCGACATGCTTTGTTGCTAAGGGAGACCTACAAATATTGAACAGACCTTTCAGATCTTTGAAGAGGCACCATCATCTAGAAATCGGTTAACTCTCCTGTTAACCAATATATAAGTACCATATATATATATATATATATATATATATATATATATGTCATTGTTGAGTGTGTGTGGTTGACAGCTGGTTGAAGCAGCCTTACCTGGCCCCAGTCAGGCTGATTAGCTGACGCGATGGTCTGAGGACAACAGCCTCGCACTGAATGTCAGCAAGACTAAGGAGCTCATCGTGGACTTCAGGAGCCACCGGGAACCCACTCCACCATCAGCCTGGACGGGACACAGCCTGGAAGTCGTCAGCTGCTTCCGTTTCTTTGGGCTGCAGATTTCCGACGAACTGGTGTGGATCTGCAACACGGAGGTCATGCTGAAGAAGGCACACCAGCGCCTCTATGCTCTGCGGTGCCTCAGGAAAAGCGGAATAGGCCAGAGGTGGCTAGTGAACTTCTACCGTGGCCCCGTAGAGAGCGTCCTGATGAGTGGCGTCACCGTGTGGTACGGAGACACCACTGCACAGGACAAGAAAGCCATCCAGAGGGTCGTGAGGACGGAAGAGAAGATCATCGGGTGTGCACTTCCATGCATTGAGGAGATCTTTAGGACCAGATTTCGGAAGAAGGCCATGTCCATCACTAAGGACCGCAACCACCCTGGGCTCCATCTCTTCTCCCCCCAACCGTCTGGTCGCTGGTTCCTCAGCATCCGTACAAGTAAGGTTTAAGGATATTTTTTATCCACAGGCAGTGACCTACTGAACTGCTAGGAGTGCTGCCACTATCACAACATAAAAAATCATGTACATTCAACACATAAAGGTCCTAAAGATCTTTCTTGATAAATTCAAGAAACACGATGCGAGGGGTATGTGGCAGGGGCTGCAGAAGATAACGAACTTCAGAGGGAGAACAAGTTGTGTAGAGAACTCCTCTACCTCCCTCCCAGGAGAGCTAAATACATTTTTTGCTCGGTTCGACGTAAACGGCAGCCCGCCGAAGCCAGCACCGACTGGGGAGACCAGCCAGCTGCGCATCTCGGAGGCGGATGTGCGCCGCACCTTTAAGCGGCTGAACATCCGTAAGGCGGCAGGCCCCGACGACATCCCGGGCCGCGTCCTCAGAGCATGCGCAGACCAGTTGGCAGGAGTCTTTGCAGACATCTTCAACCTCTCCCTGTCCCAGGCTGTTGTCCCCGCGGTCTTCAAGATATCCACCATCGTGCCTGTCCCTAAACAAACCAAGGTAACATGCCTGAATGACTACAGACCTGTGGCCCTCACCTCGATCGTTAGCAAATGCTTCGAGAGGTTGGTCAAGGACTTTATTTGCTCCGTGTTACCTACCACGCTGGACCCATGGCAATTTGCATATCGTCAAAATAGATCCACGGACGACGCAATTGCCATGGCCCTCCACACTGCCCTTTCCCACCTGGAGGGGAAGAACTGTTATGTGCGAATGCTGTTTGTGGACTACAGCTCAGCATTCAACACAATAGTTCCTGCCAAGCTCGACACCAAGCTGAGAGGTCTAGGCGTACCCCCATCCATGTGCAGCTGGATACTGAACCTCCTGTCGGACCGCCGCCAGGTGGTGAGGATGGGCAGCACCACATCAGAGCCACTGACCCTCAACACGGGAGCCCCCCAGGGATGCGTGCTGAGCCCTCTCCTCTACTCCCTCTACACCCACGACTGCATGGCTATGCACAGCTCCAACGTCATCGTCAAGTTTGCTGACGACACGACAGTGATGGGCCTGATCGCCGGCGACGACGAGACAGCCTACAGGGAGGAGGTCGGATCGCTGGAGCAGTGGTGCCAGGAGAACAGCCTCGCCCTCAACGTCAAGAAGACCAAGGAGCTGATCGTGGACTTCAGGAGGCAGAGGGGAGAGCACAGCCCTATCTCCATCGACGGCGTTGCAGTAGAGAGGGTCAGCAGCTTCAAGTTCCTCGGCGTGCACATCTCCGAGGACCTCACATGGTCCACGCACACCACACACGTGGTGAAAAAGGCCCAACAACGCCTGTATTTTCTCAGGCGTCTGAAGAAATTCAGCATGGGCCCCCGCATCCTGAGAACATTCTACAACGGCACCATCGAGAGTGTTCTGACAGGGTGTATCACCGCCTGGTACGGGAACTGCACGGCACTCGAGCGCAGAGCGCTTCAAAGGGTGGTGCGGACGGCCCAGTATATCGTTGGAGGTGAGCTCCCCTCCCTCCTGGACATTTACAACCAGCGGTGCGTGGCCAAGGCCAAAAGAATTATAAAAGACATTGCCCACCCCAGCCACGAACTTTACTCACTATTACCGTCAGGCAGGCGATACCGCAGTATCAAGTGTCGTACAAATAGGCTTAGAGATAGCTTCCACAGTCAGGCCATCAGGCTGCTGAACAAGGGCGTATAACATATAACAATGTATATTTTATTACATTGATTTATATATATATATTGCTCTTTTCTGTGCTGATTTTTGCATTTTATAAATTGCATTTTTTATTTTTATTTTATATTCCTTATTCTATTTTTTATTCTATTTTTTATTCTATTTTTTATCTATTTTTATTTTATCTTATTTTATAACTGCTGTCTGTCGTCGGGTATTGCACACAAGAATTTCACATCACTGCTTTATACTAAACTGTAAACTGTGAAGTGACAATAAACTTGACTTGACTTGACTTGACATGTACATATCATTTAAATGACTTTGCTGCTCTTTTTTTGTTTGTTTTTATTGTATATATGATGTTTATTTGTATGGTGTTGTTTTGGAGATGTATACTGCGTGAGGGAATGGGGAGTAAGCATTCCAATATCATTTTTATAAATAATGTAATAATCCAAGTATGTTGTGTCACCTGGGGCTGGTGAGGCCCACCTGGGGCTGGTGAGGCCCATCTGGGGCTGGTGAGGCCCACCTGGGGCTGGTGAGGCCCACCTGGGGCTGGTGAGGCCCACCTGGGGCTGGTGAGGCCCATCTGGGGCTGGTGAGGCCCATCTGGGGCTGGTGAGGCCCATCTGGGGCTGGTGAGGCCCATCTGGGGCTGGTGAGGCCCACCTGGTGCTGGTGAGGCCCACCTGGGGCTGGTGAGGCCCACCTGGGGCTGGTGAGGCCCACCTGGGGCTGGTGAGGCCCACCTGGGGTGACAGCTGGTCCATCCAGTGGGCCTTAGTTAGTCAGCCATGCAGAGTCTCATCAGCCTGCTTAAACCACACTTCACAATGATCAACTGTCAAATGTTTATGATGTTATGTTAAGTTTGCCCTAGTCAACAGAAAGTGGCATGAACTATCAAACTGTCAACTCTTCGAAATATCATAAAAAATTATAGCCTTGGATAATCGCCAACACACAACAGTGGGTTCACTGCATTGATGGAGCCAAGGATGCTGGGAAATGTAGTTCAACCCTATCTGCTCCAGGGCGTATATGCAGTCCAGGGACATGATTCATGAAGCTGCCCACAGTTGGTTAACTAAACAAATATACATCTGTAATGATAATTCCATCAAAAACACTTAAACTGTAGCTTTGTAGCCATTAGTGCTTTATATTACCTTTACAATTGAGTAACTTTACAGTGTTTGTTGTTCTTCTTCCCATGTATGAAACAAAAACCTAGCTCAAACAAACACACACACATATTGTAAACACATGATAATGTTAACCTAATCAACAGTTGATTTGTTGAAACATTTTACATTTATTTTACATTATTTATGTTACAGTTTATGATTTGGGATTTCAATTATTTTAGTATTCAGTCTTTATTATTATATTCAGTTTTCGTTTGACAGTCAGTTTGCTTGGTCGTTGAGTTCATGGAGTCATGGATTCCATTGCGGCCCCACCCTCATGTATGTCTATACTAGCAGTAACTGCAGGGTCCTAGTGCCTACCCTTGTTGAGTTACATGAAGACATATCTGGTCTGCTGACAACCTCTTACTCACAGTGGTAGACTAAGTGTTCTGCATGCAGTGGACTGTGTACCATGGATGAACCCTGGGGCCAGGCTACAGCAGTGCATACTCTGGGAACTTAGGAGAAGTCATTGAGGCAAGTCAAGTGTATTAGTGTTGCCGTTTATCACAGTGACAGTGTGTGTGTGTGTGTGTGTGTGTGTGTGTGTGTGTGTGTGTGTGTGTGTGTGTGTGTGTGTGTGTGTGTGTGTTTGTGTGTGTGTGTGTGTGTCGAGCTAGGCTAGTAGCATAGTATAGCATCCAGCAGTATTCTGTATGAAAGACAGTGGCTATAACACACCTATCCTTAACAAATTAAAGCCATTTACAAACATAGCCCTGTGCATGAATCAATAGATCAATAGACTAACCTTATAGCTTAGTTTCCAGGCCTAGCCATGCTAACAATGCTTAGTGTCTCTCTATCCCTCTCTTCTGAATTTCTTCTTTTAAGCCTCTTCCTCAGGTCACAGGTTTGTTCTTCTTAATAACAATCTTTTCCCTGTAGTTATTCATACCGTTACAGGGTGTCATCTGATGCTTGTTTAATATGGGCCGATCGAGGTCATCGCTGACGGAACGATAGCTGTGAAATATGTTGATGGGCTATTTTTTTCATTATAATCCTCATTAAGTTAAGTCTGTCAATCTGTCTTATAAATCACAAGTTTATCTAAAACGTGATGTTCTAGATGGACTGCCTATGGTGTCTTTAGTGTCATTTGTTTTTTGTATTTAAACATTTTTTTTAAAATAAGTTTGTAAAGATGTGCTTTATAAAATGCACTGCTTAACAAAACTCTTAACAAAATACTTTTCTCTAAATATATGGTAAGCAGACCTTTGTTTTAGCTAAACAAAAGCCATTGTGATACCGGATTTCTGAATTCATCATCAGACCTCTGAATGGTTGAATAGTTAATTTTTGGATAAACATTTGATTTAACCATTTATATCAATCAATGCAGTAGCCTTAGATAAGAGTTTACAGTGGGTGTCTAACCAGACGTGTCATGTCCAGGTAAAAGAGGCTCTGATCTGATGCTGGCTCTTCACCTACTGGTTCTGTTCCTCCCTCCTCTCTCCTCCCTCCTCTCTCCTCTCTCCTCCCTCCTCTCTCCTCCCCTCCTCTCTCCTCCTCCCTTCCCCAGGCTGCAGTGGGCTCTGGGTGTGATGGTGTATGCTCAAACGTAGCCGTTGCCAAACGTCCTCTGGTTCCCTAGCAACGGATCTCTCCGTCCTGCGCCTTTGTCTCCACCCCCGCAGTCCGTCTCCCCAACACATCGGAGCGGCTCAGCGGTGGACCACTAAGTGTTGTGTGCGAGTGACGCGTTGAGGGGGGCGAGGATTCCCTGCTGGCTCGGGAACACCGCAAATGACAAGAAATGTCCCTTCCTCCCGTTGCGGAGGAAGGGACAGTTGGCTATCGGCAGACCAAACATCGCAGTTGATTCACAAATTATGTCGGCTTCAAGTCAAAAGAATATTTGGCAGACAATGGGGGAATTTGAAAAGTCTGTGTTTTCTTGGAGTCTAAGGCACCGTTTTCCGTTTGCCTCTTTTCCTTTTGTCAAGTTTTGTCATGTTTGAGTATTGGCGTCAAGCTGCTGATTCCTACAGCATGAAGTTGTCAGATGTTCTGTGTTCAATGTTGCGGATGTTGTGCTCGCCGTCCAAGTCCACTGTGAGAGCTCAACGCAAAGCAGCAGCTGATGTCCTGCATCAGGGAGCCGGACTCGAACCCGGGTCACACGATTGTGCACATCATAAACAGCGGTGAGGTTAAGGGGGGTTAAGGGGGGTTAGACACTGTGTTACCAAAGCCCCGCTTGTGTCCAGGACACTTTGAGGCCCCCCTGATACAAACACATCGCACCCAGACGGATGACATAACAACCACCCGATGGCAGTGAGACCCGTTTGGAGGAAGGCGGTGTGGTCTGGATCTCCAGGGGAGCTCTGGAGACCCAGGTGTTCCAAAGGTCTTATGTTTGTTTTTTTCCTGTGTATTTTTATCGTTCTAGTTTGTGGACTGATTAAAAGATAATGATTATAGGACATCTGTTATCGGTCAAGTTAATTCTGTGGCGTTACGTTCTACAAAGATAGGGTTGTTGTGGTCTGTCTGCCCACCCCCCACCATGTGTTCTGCTGAGCCAGTCCTGGACCAGTGCCGACTCAGCTAGTCTGGACACACCACTGAGAGGGACTCACCACAGCAAACAATGTCCTGCTGTTGATTTGCCTCCCAGACGACACACACACACACACACACACACACACACACACACACACACACACACACACACACACACACACACACACACACACACACACACACACACACACACACACACACACACACACACACACTCACTCACTCACTCACTCACTCACTCACTCACACACACACACACACACACACACACTCACACATACACACACGACACACACACACACACACACACACAAACACACACCACATTACACACACACACATAAACACACAAATACACACACACACAAACACACACCACATGACACACACACACAAATAAACACACAAATACACAAACACACGGCACACACACAAATACACAACACACACACCACACACACACACACACACAACACACACGCAACAACAATGTGGCATCACGCTCCACCGGCATGGCAGAACTAACCCTCCCTAAGACAATGACCGTGAAGCACGCTGGCTGCTGCTGTTTCACGTGAAGAGGCTTCATCAGGGCTTCACTGTAAGGCTGTTGGGAATAAATACAGAACGCTGACCTCGGTTACCAATATAATTGGTACTATTTATGTTTTCGCTTTATCATTGACTTATTGTTGCACATAATGCAAGGTCTTGCCCCATTTTAACACATATTTTCGACAGATTGTACAATTGCCTTTTACGAAGCCATATGGTATATTTCTGCTGTATTGGTAAAATTGTTAATAATGTAGCATACTGCATATGAGGGCGGCAGTATAGCTCAGGAGATAGAGTGGTCGCCTCACAACCGGAAGGTTGCTGGTTTGATCCCCCGGCTCCTCCTAGCAAGTCTCCCTAACCCTCCTTGCATGGCCTACTCCACCCTCGGTGGGTGAATGGGTGAATGAATGGGAGGCATGACTTGTAGAGAGCTTTGGATGAAAGTGCTTAGTAAAAGGTGGTCCACCATATTACCATATGATATCCTGGTAATCATTTTTGTTACAATCCATTGATTGGCCGCTAGATGTTTCCACAAAAAGACGGAATAAGATTAATTTTGGTAACTGGCGATGTGTGTCCAACCTTTAAATATATATGATTCAGTTTAGTTATTTATATTATAACATACTTATATTTATTTATAAGTACGTTTAGACAGTTAATCTATAAACTATAGCGCATATGACGCCCCTTTATTAAATAAGGATAAGGATTGGGAGTCATTTCAGAAACATTCTAACCCTAACTTACCCTATGATTACATGTATTATAGTATCGGTAACATATTGCAGCAAACCAACCACGTATTAGTTTAACGTATTAGTTTAACGTATTAGTTTAACGTATTAGTTTAACGTATTAGTTTAACGGTGTTGAGGATGAATAAAACGCACACAAGTTGAGTTGGGATTCAGGAGATAGAAAGATGCTCCACTTTCATGGTCATAATCTCATTTGCTTACCATCAGTTATGGTTTAATTTTAGATTTTTAAAACAATTCAACCTTTATTTTTGTTATCCCATGAATGATCCGAGTAGCGTGTTGGAATGGGGGATTTCCCCTCCCTCCACAGAGTTGTTTACGAACAGCAGAAATGGCATTAGAAAAATAAAACACATTTGCCCTTTCCCTGAGGATAAAGGTTAAAATACCTTATAATTATTATAGGTTAAAACCTATAATAAAAGGATAATTTGTTCTGGTAGAAATTAACAGAACAAATAAAAGACAAAATAAAAATAAAAATATTTATTTGTCTACATTCAATTCAACATTCATTCAATTAAAATGATCATTTAATCTAGTTATAATACTTTTAATAATAATTTGTCAAGGATAATTGAAAGGATCATTTGATCTTGTGATAACTCTATTAATATTTCTTTCAATAAAAAAATCTCAGTTCATCCTAATTCCAGATGTTTCATTTGATTGAACTTGATTTGAGAGAGTTTGGATGAATGGAGAGCGGGAGAAAGCTGATTTGGTTTATTAGCGTACATTAAGTCTGTTAGCATACATTTATTAGAGACATTTATAGATCAATTTGAATCCATTTTCCTTTATAGTCTCAATATATACTATGGTAGCATTAGTTTGGTGTTAAAAATGGTAGCTTTAGCTGGCGTGAGCTTTATTACGTTTGTGTTGGAATTAGGTTTAGCGTTAGCAGTAGGCTATTAGGTTTGTGTCATTATTAAGTTACAGGTGTTCGTACTCGGCAGTTGTGCTACTTACTGAAAAATAGTCATTTAGTTACAGTTATAAATTAATAGAAGCACCTTCAGCAACAGACTCATTCCACCCAGGTGCACCACAGAACGCCACAGGAAGTCCTTTCTTCCTGTGGCCATCAGACTCTTTAATTCATCTACCTCGGGTCGTGAGAGGGACAGTGGAGACTCAGTGACCTGAGGCCAACGTATTTATTATTATTATTTTTTGGTCAACGCACTGTAAATCATCTCACTGTAACTTTGCACTGTAAATTCTATTTCAAATTCACTTTTCACTTTTCACATGTCACTTTTCAGTATTCATCTGAGTTATTTATTAATATTTTCTTACTGCCAATTTGCACTATACGTATTGTTGTGTATTGTATATACCTACGTATTACTGTAATAATACTGTAAATTGTGCAATTCATCTTCATCTATCAATACACTTAGATTATATATTTTTGTTTATACTAGTTTTGTTTAGTTAGTTGTTGTTATTTAGTTTTTAGCTTAGGTATTAGTATTTTTGTGTGTGCATTTATTCCCCCTGTGTCAACTGTTGCACCTTAATTTCCCTCGGGATTAATAAAGTAATCTGAATCTGAATCTGAATCTAAATCTGAACTCATTAAAAAAGTATCTCAATTACTTTACTGATTACTTCCTCTTTTTTTAATGCATTACTGTGAGTACGTTTTTAGTAGTTTTTTTCTACTTTGAAATGCTGCCATTGGTAATGTGCATATAGCTTCCATTCCAGTGCTGGTGTGTATTGACTGTATGGATCATACACACAAACATATGTTCAGATGTAAGGGTTTTGCCTGCGCATATCCAGAGGAGGACAGATGTGCTGTTCTCAGGTCAGCAGCACTGGGCTCCCCTGTGGACACCAAGTCATGGTACACCTGAGGGTCTGGTGAGGAGTGTATATGTATATGTATATGTATATATCTGAGTGTATATGTATATGTATATATATATCTGAGTGTATATGTATATGTATATATATATCTGAGTGTATATGTATATGTATATATATATCTGAGTGGATATGTATATGTATATATATATCTGAGTGTATATGTATATATATATCTGAGTGTATATGTATATGTATATATATATCTGAGCGTATATGTATATGTATATATATATCTGAGTGTATATGTATATGTATATATATATCTGAGTGTATATGTATATGTATATATATATCTGAGTGTATATGTATATGTATATATATATCTGAGTGTATATGTATATGTATATATATATCTGAGTGTATATGTATATATATATCTGAGTGTATATGTATATGTATATATATATCTGAGTGTATATGTATATGTATATATATATCTGAGTGTATATGTATATGTATATATATATCTGAGTGTATATGTATATGTATATATATATCTGAGTGTATATGTATATGTATATATATATCTGAGTGTATATGTATATATATATCTGAGTGTATATGTATATGTATATATATATCTGAGTGTATATGTATATGTATATATATATCTGAGTGTATATGTATATGTATATATATATCTGAGTGTATATGTATATGTATATATATATCTGAGTGTATATGTATATGTATATATATATCTGAGTGTATATGTATATGTATATATATATCTGAGTGGATATGTATATATATATCTGAGTGTATATGTATATGTATATATATATCTGAGTGTATATGTATATGTATATATATATCTGAGTGTATATGTATATGTATATATATATCTGAGTGTATATGTATATGTATATATATATCTGAGTGTATATGGACAGAGAATACACAGTCAGCTGATCTGCTGCTGGATGAAAATTAAAATGGTGCCATCGCCATCATACGTGTCAGGAGTTAATGCGATGTGATTTATTGTTTGTAACTTGGTACACCTAATATTGGTAATGATTTGTGATTTGATATTATAAACCTGGAAGGCCTAATAATGGTAACATGTGATTTTGTGTTTTAACTTGGTAGGGCTAATGATATGTGATTTGAAATGATAAACATGGTACACCTAATACTGTGGATTTGATGTGATTTGATGTGATTTGATGTGATTTGATGTGATTTGATGTGATGTGATGTCATTTAATGTGATTTGATGTGATGTGATTTGATGTGATTTGATGTGATTTGATTTGATGTAATTTGATGTAATTTGATGTAATTTGATGTAATTTAATGTAATTCAATGTGATGTAATGTGATGTTATTTGATGGCTCTGTCCACACCAACAAAAAACCATCACAGAGCATCAATCTTGGACGACAAACACGAGCCGCTTTCCCTCCTAAATGATCACATTATTCTTTGCCCGCTGACATGTTTTTCATGTTTCCCCTGACGTGTTAAAGTGTGAGCGCACCCTGTGGAGATCACATATTTCATTTCCAGTGGAGTCCAGGCCCCGCGTCCCCGTCCCCGGTATCCTCCCATCGGTGATCCATCACAGGGAACACACTCAAGGACGAAGAACACTTCATATTCCACACTCCTGGATCCATCCCCTCTCACTTAGGCTGTTAGGAGTCCTCTGCTTTATGGACTTCATAGGAAGAAGTCTCCAGGTGTATTCACACCTACAACAGACCAGCATCCAAACACAACATCTACAACAGACCAGCATCCAAACACAACACCTACAACAGACCAGCATCCAAACACAACATCTACAACAGACCAGCATCCAAACACAACATCTACAACAGACCAGCATCCAAACACAACACCTACAACAGACCAGCATCCAAACACAACATCTACAACAGACCAGCATCCAAACACAACATCTACAACAGACCAGCATCCAAACACAACACCTACAACAGACCAGCATCCAAACACAACACCTACAACAGACCAGCATCCAAACACAACACCTACAACAGACCAGCATCCAAACACAACATCTACAACAGACCAGCATCCAAACACAACATCTACAACAGACCAGCATCCAAACACAACATCTACAACAGACCAGCATCCAAACACAACATCTACAACAGACCAGCATCCAAACACAACATCTACAACAGACCAGCATCCAAACACAACATCTACAACAGACCAGCATCCAAACACAACATCTACAACAGACCAGCATCCAAACACAACATCTACAACAGACCAGCATCCAAACACAACATCTACAACAGACCAGCATCCAAACACAACATCTACAACAGACCAGCATCCAAACACAACATCTACAACAGACCAGCATCCAAACACAACATCTACAACAGACCAGCATCCAAACACAACATCTACAACAGACCAGCATCCAAACACAACATCTACAACAGACCAGCATCCAAACACAACATCTACAACAGACCAGCATCCAAACACAACATCTACAACAGACCAGCATCCAAACACAACATCTACAACAGACCAGCATCCAAACACAACATCTACAACAGACCAGCATCCAAACACAACATCTACAACAGACCAGCATCCAAACACAACATCTACAACAGACCAGCATCCAAACACAACATCTAGAGAGGTCACCAAGCAGTGGAGGGAGAGAGAGAGAGAGAGAGAGAGAGAGAGAGAGAGAGAGAGAGAGAGAGAGAGAGAGAGAGAGAGAGAGAGAGAGAGAGAGGGCGCGCGAGAGAGAGAAGAGAGAGAGAGAGAGAGAGAGAGAGAGAGAGAGAGAGAGAGAGAGAGAGAGAGAGAGAGAGAGAGAGAGAGAGGGAGGCAGGGAGGCAGGGAGGCAGGATACAGAGACAGAGAGAGAGAAAATAAGAGAGTGAGTGAGAGACGTGGCCATAGTCAGGGTTACTCTGTGGCTAATCTCTCTATTGATTAGAGATGCCTTTACTTTAAAATCATCGACTTGCACTCAGGTAAATTGGATTCCACCCCATGTGACCACCAGTATAATAGCTCCAGTTCCCAAGTCCATCCTAACGAAAAAATGAAATAAAGAAAGAAAGAAATGGAAGCAAGGTTGACCGGCCCCTAAGAGCAGGGTTTACATTTGCGGGGGTCTCTCTCTCTCTCTCTCTCACCTCTCTCTCTCTCTCTCTCTCTCTCTCTCTCTCTCTCTCTCTCTCTCTCTCTCTCTCTCTCTCTCTCTCTCTCTCTGCCACCATGGCCTCCATCCACTGAGCCTCATCTGTATTGTCAGACTTTAGTGCCCCTGACTGGCTGCCGCGCCCCGGTGTGTGGGTGTGTGTGTGTGTGTGTGTGGGGGGGGGGGGGTGTGTGTGTGTGTGTGTGTGTGGGAGGGGGGAGTGTGTGTGTGTGTGTGTGTGTGTGTGTGTGTGTGGGAGGTGTGTGTGTGTGTGGGAGGTGTGTGTGTGTGGGGTGTGTGTGTGTGTGTGTGGGGGGGGGGGGGGGTGTGTTTGTGTGTGTGTGTGTGTGGGAGGGGGTGTGTGTGTGTGTGTGTGTGGGTGGGAGGTGTGTGTGTGTGTGTGTGTGTGTGTGTGTGTGTGGGAGGTGTGTGTGTGTGTGGGTGTGTGTGGGAGGGTGTGTGTGTGTGTGTGTGTGTGTGTGTGTGTGTGGGAGGTGTGTGTGTGTGGGGGGGGGGGGGGGAAGACAACAACATTTAGTAACAGTCAAAGAGGTCCGTCAGGTGGTTTTAGGAAACACCTTTGAGGTGAGGGGGGGGAAGGTAATGGATGCTCTTATATAGATCTATATATAGATCTATAGATCTATATATAGATCTATATATAGATATATATCTATATAGATATATATCTATATAGATATATATCTATAGATATATATATCTATAGATATATATATCTATAGATATATATATAGATCTATATCTATAGATCTATATATCTATAGATATAGATATATAGATATATATCTATATCTATAGATATATATCTATATCTATAGATATATATCTATATAGATATATATCTATAGATCTATAGATCTATAGATATATAGATATATAGATATAGATCTATAGATCTATATATATATATATCTATATCTATATCTATATATCTATAGATCTATAGATCTATATATTGCGCTTTTATCCAAAGCGCTTTACAAGTCATGCCTCACATTCACCCATTCATACACACATTCAACCACTGACGGCGGAGTCAGCCATCAAGGAGTCAGCCATCAAGGAGACAGCCAGCAGGTCAGGAGCAGTTAGGGTTAGGGGGTCTTGCTCAAGGACACGGTCGGAGGAGCCGGGGGATCGAACCAACAACCAACAAAATGTGTGAGGCGACCGCTCTACCTCCTGAGCTAAGCCACTCCCCGTGACTTGGCCTTTGAGCTGCCTTCATGAGTGGGGATCTAGTGGTGTGAACTAGGGTCTGAACGCCTTCTCTATGTGTTGGTAGTCCAGACAACACCAGCTCCTGCCTCTAGACAGAGTAGCTCTGCCTCATGGTGGCTACTTCAATGCCACCAATGATCACTAAAGTGAGGGATGCGAGGGAAGAACTGATGACCTACACTCAAAGGTACCCTGCATCGCCATGGGTTACAAACGTGTACAGCTAGCGTCAGGTCTTTCCTGCTATGTTTTACGGTACACCGGTTGAGGAGGTTCACATATAGCAGGGATCATCAACTGGCGGCCCGGGGGCCACATCGGGCCCACCAAGGCTTCCCATTCGGTCCGCTCAAGATTTATGAATTGAGAAAATATGACAAGGAAAAAAAGCGTTCAGCTTTATGTTAGCAACCCCTAAAAACAATTGAGATGAAAATAGATTTATTAGGAATGATCTACCAACCCCAAATATGTGCATTGGACGTGGGTCTCAAGACCTTTTAATTCCAGTGGCATTAGGCCGACTACCGCTCCCAATGGCGCTACGCAGAACCACGGATACAAGCCCATAGCATAGGGAGCCACGCCGTTAGCATGCCCACGGAGGCTATTAAACGCAAAAGTATAGCGTGGCCTTCAGGAGTCGGTGGTCCTCGCGGTAATTCAGCTTCTTCAGAGTCTTACATTAGCGTCAGTTATATTAGCGCTATACGTCTCATGCCTCCGTACCTACTTCTACTCCCACGGAATGAGAGTGTTGAGATGATTCCATCGGCCAAATCGCCTTTGACCAGCGCAACGCAAGTGCTCTAGCAAGGAACCAAGAAATGATTATAATTATAACAACTTGATTCACAGGTACATTCAAACCCCAAAAATGGTGTCAGAAATTGTAAATTTAGTTCTACCATGAGATTTGATCTGTATATCTATCATCGATATCGTACCCAATAGCGTTATAATAACGTTACAACTAATAACAATAATGTTACAAATATTAATAACAACCTTACAAATATTAATAACAGTGTTACAAATGATACTAATAACGTTACAAATGATAATGATAATAATAATGTTAAAACTAATAATAATACAACAACTAATAATAATAATTCAACGAATAATATAAATTACGTTACAAATGATAATAATAATAACAACGTTACAACTAATAATATTACAACAACTAATAATAATAACAATGTTACAACTCGATTTTCCAATAACTACGTGCACTAACCCTCACTGGGTCGGACGGGTCTCTTCAATTCAATAAATACAAACGGCAACAAAAACATAAAATCTAAATTCAAATTAATAATCAGTAATTGCTTTTAATGTCTGCATCTCCTGCCCTCTTTTCCTGCCCTTGACCTTTTGTCTGCTACTTAATTGCTATGCTACATCTTAATTAATATTGAACTTTATAATATTTAATATTTTTTATATTTGTTTTATTGGGACATCAGAACATTTACACAGCATGTCCAGTTTTATAGTTTAGCTTCACGTCACAGAGATACAGACAACAGAACAAAAGAGGCATGAAGAAATTGAATAAACAGAGAAAATAAATTAAAAAATATATGTATATAGAGTATATATCAATTAAAAAATATATATACAGGTATATACACCCCTGGTCTGTACAGTATGTACAGCATAAAGCTAGCATACATATTCATTATCTTAAACTATTGGAACACATGACCATTACAGAAGCACAGTTGGATACGACGTGATGGTGTTAAGTGTTATTTTATTGTATTTTAATTTATTTTTAAAATATTTTACTGCCATTATAATGTGTCTTTACATGTCTAGAAAAGCACAACCATATAAAAACTAGCTAGCACTCCTTAGCCTCCACGCACTCCTTAGCCTCCACGCACTCCATAGCCTCCACGCACTCCTTAGCCTCCACGCACTCCTTAGCCTCCACGCACTCCATAGCCTCCACGCACTCCTACCGCACTCCATAGCCTCCACGCACTCCATAGCCTCCACGCACTCCTTAGCCTCCACGCACTCCTTAGCCTCCACGCACTCCTTAGCCTCCACGCACTCCATAGCCTCCACGCACTCTTTAGCCTCCACGCACTCCTTAGCCTCCACGCACTCCTTAGCCTCCACGCACTCCATAGCCTCCACGCACTCCTTAGCCTCCACGCACTCCTTAGCCTCCACGCACTCCATAGCCTCCACGCACTCCTTAGCCTCCACGCACTCCTAGCTCCACGCACTCCAGCCTCCACGCACTCCATAGCCTCCACGCACTCCATAGCCTCCACGCACTCCTTAGCCTCCACGCACTCCATAGCCTCCACGCACTCCATAGCCTCCACGCACTCCTTAGCCTCCATGCACTCTTTAGCCTCCACGCACGGCGGGAGAGCAGACTCTGAAGCTGAGAGGAAGGTTGAGGTGGAGGTGGAGGTGGAGGTGGAGGTGGAGGTGGAGGTGGAGGTGGAGGTTGAGGTGGAGGTTGAGGTGGAGGTTGAGGTGGAGGTGGAGGTTGAGGTTGAGGTGGAGGTTGAGGTGGAGGTGGGTAGGTGGAGGTTGAGGTGGAGGTGGAGGTGGAGGTGGAGGTTGAGGTTGAGGTGGAGGTTGAGGTTCAGGTGGAGGTTGAGGTGGAGGTGGTGGTGGAGTGGACCGAGAGGAAGAAGGACCACCAACCAGACATCAAACAAAGGAGAAGCAGGAGGAGTCGTACGATAAGACGAAGAGTGGAGAGGCGAGGGGATTCAAGAGTCAAGAGGACTCAATGGACCTCAAAAGGAGAAAGAATTGATATTCATATCAATTTGATTCATATGTCAGAATCTGACTCTGAGGAGAAAGGAGATCAGGAAGGGAATCCAGTGTAAAAAGGAGACATGAAAATAGACATCAAAAGATAATCTGTTCACCGTGAGTTGGAACACCATGCTTCACCGTGGGGGAGCATGGGTTAACTATGTAACACCATAGGCCTGCTTTAATGTTCACAAACAAACTCCCTCAATGTATGTAGGCTGTGTTTTCTTTGTGTTTATCTGTATATATGTTAATCCAAAAAGTACTGCTTTGAAATCTGTGACGAACATGATTGCATGATGTATCCATACAGGATCTGTTATACAGGCGATGAAGATGTTTGATGCCAAACTTCAATAAAAAAAGATAATAAAGAGAAACTAGCCCGCTACCGAGTTGCACAAGAGAGCCTTAAGAAGCTCCTGGATGAGAGCCTTAAGAAGCTCCTGAAAGAGAGCCTTAAGAAGCTCCTGCATGAGAGCCTTAAGAAGCTCCTGCATGAGAGCCTTAAGAAGCTCCTGGATGAGAGCCTTATGAAGCTCCTGGATGAGAGCCTTAAGAAGCTCCTGGGAGAGAGCCTTAAGAAGCTCCTGAAAGAGAGCCTTAAGAAGCTCCTGCATGAGAGCCTTAAGAAGCTACTGGATGAGAGCCTTAAGAAGCTCCTGGATGAGAGCCTTAAGAAGCTCCTGAAAGAGAGCCTTAAGAAGCTCCTGCATGAGAGCCTTAAGAAGCTCCTGCATGAGAGCCTTAAGAAGCTCCTGAAAGAGAGCCTTAAGAAGCTCCTGCATGAGAGCCTTAAGAAGCTCCTGGATGAGAGCCTTAAGAAGCTCCTGCATGAGAGCCTTAAGAAGCTCCTGGATGATAGCCTTAAGAAGCTCCTGAAAGAGAGCCTTAAGAAGCTCCTGGGAGAGAGCTTTAACAAGCTCATTGAAGAGAGCTTTAAGAAGCTCCTGGAGATGTTATTTTGGCATTCTACGTGTGTTGTGATGATGCAGTACCCCAAAATGTTGGGGAAAAAAATGCTCTACTTTTGTAAATAGCATTTCCCTTTGAGCTTGGATTCCTACAAAATAGTTTTTCTGTAGCTTAATGAATGAACAACTCTAGGTGTTTTCCTAGAATCACTGCAAATCTGTCTTTGTAGTTTCGCCTTAGAAGTGAGGCTGAGAGCAATCAAAGCACAACCAAAACTGGAGTTGGTACGAGACAAAGGCCTAGCGCACAACCTAGTTTAAAAACAACTAAAGAGAGTTTATTTTAGAAACCACATACAACATTTCACAACCACTTTGAGACTGTTGAAGCTCCACTACAACGACACAGCTCAATATACGGCTAAAGCACTAGCGCAAGATGATCACAAATTGGTTTAGCACACAAGCAGGACACCCTTTCCAAGCTGCCTCGTATAGAATACCCACAATGCAACACCATGGCCTTCTCTATGTATTTCAACACAGCAGAAGTATAATTTGTACAATTGTAAAGATTAGGTAAACACACTTGAAAATAATGATAAGCTGAATACGTGACCAAGGACACTGCACCATGTGTGCACAAATACACACCTACATACATACATAAACCTTCCATCGCCGCAAGCAACACAATAAAATAACCAGACAAAAGAAACAACACACAGGAGAACTGCTGGCTAACCAACATCTCTCACACCTTATACTGTACATTGTGACGGACAGACAGTAGATGCCTCTTGTCCATCAATTGACAAGTTCACTCAAAGCGACTTGAGAGGCGGAGGAAAACTTTCAGTGCTGTTGTACGACCTAGTTTGCAGAAGGCAACCGGACAGTGTGCCGAAGAGACATAGTTGTCACCTGTTGTTGTCCAACATGTTGTGGAGTGTGTGTGGTCGCTGGTGGGTTTAAGCAGCCTCATCTGGCCTGAGTTGGACTGATTGGCTGGTGAGGCTGTGGGTCATTGTTAATCAAGGCCCACAGGTTAAAGCAGCCACCACCACACACACTGGAGGAGAACAGCTCTCCTTGAATGTGTGTGGTGGCAACCTCAACAGCCAATCAGTCCAACTCAGGCCAGGTGAGGCTGCATAAACCCACCAGCAACCACACACACTCCACACAAGTCCATAGCGATTGTACATTTAAACCAAGGGCATTCTAAGCTCAACAGAGAGAATTCAGCAGAGCACGGACCACATTAAAAACCAGAGCTGAAATAACACAAACATACATTCCAAAGGCAGCAGTACATCGTTACCACCCTGGGATGGCTGCTAATTAAGTGTTAACATCTACCTTCAGACTGAACGTTTTATTATTATAGTTAATTATCCGGCCGACAGAAAGATTTAATTGATTTAGACCTTGTGTGCTGACCTTATCTAAACTACCAACTACAGCGTCAAACAAAGCCATTGTTTTGTCCATCGGACAAAACAAACTACTCCGTCCTTTAAAGCCAGCAAGCCCACTTCAAGCCCTTGATCGCTGGGCCTCTCTGTAACAGCATAACGAAGGCACCTGAGACACCAGAGGGATTGATGTGTGACATCAGGGATTTCAACTATTCATATTTGAGTATAGCAAACCACACCACCGCACTCCATTGATCACAGAGGTAAACTCGTCTTTACAAGCTGACCTGGGCCTTACCCTGGCCAGGTTTCAGGAGTAGATCACACACTCTCAGGACAGCCCCCATAAACTAGAAATACGTATGCATTCTTAACTGCCTTGTCTGTATAATTATATTCAATGAGTATGTCTGACGACTGAAGGAGGAGAACACTGTATTGACAAACAATATACATAAACAATCATTTTGGACATGGCACAATTTTTATTGCACATAATATTTGGTGGGTCCTGCGCCATGCTGCACACATGGCATGGTGCAAAGGTGTAGGGAACCAAAATAGTAAACTATAATTGATCTGAAAGCCATGATCCGAGACACACCTGAAAAGCTAGCGGGGATCGTGTTGCGGTTCGCGCGTTGGATTCCAAAGCCGGAAGGTTTCGGGTTGTAACCGCAAGTCTGCAGCCTACATGGAGGCCTCCTGGAGGAAGATGCCAAAATTCTACCTGCTCATTAATAATGCAGATGAAAACCATGACTGTAGGTTCAAGTTGCTTTGGAGAAAAGTGTCATAGATAGACTAGAGACAAGAGATAGACTAGAGACTAGAGATAGACTATAGACTAGAGATAGACTAGAGATAGACTATAGACTAGAGATAGACTAGAGATAGGCTAGAGACTAGAAATAGACTAGAGATAGACTAGAGATAGACTATAGACTAGAGATAGACTACATATAGACTATAGACTAGAGATAGACCAGAGAGCTAGACAAGAGACTAGAGATAGACTAGAGACTAGAGATAGACTAGAGATAGACTAGAGACTAGAGACTAGCGATAGACTAGAGACTAGATATAGACTATAGACAGGCTAGAAACTAGAAATAGACTATAGACTAGAGATAGACTAGAGATAGACTATAGACTAGATATAGACTATAGACTAGAGGTAGGCTAGAGACTAGAAATAGACTAGAGATAGACTAGAGATAGACTATAGACTAGAGATAGACTACAGATAGACTATAGACTAGATATAGACTATAGACTAGAGATAGACTATAGACTACAGATAGACTAGAGACTAGAGATAGACTAGAGACTAGAGATAGACTAGAGACTAGAGATAGACTAGAGACTAGAGATACACTCGAGACAGACTAAATAGTATAAAGTAACTCATGGCAGTTGAGGCTCACTGGGCTTCAGTGGCTCACAGCTATCATTCTTTTGTTCATTGACACGCCCCGACAGCCTCTGTTGGTCTATAACTCCTGCAGATACCAATGGGTTTGTGCAAGACCCCATTGAACTGAAAGGGTTTTAGATAGAGCTCTGGAACTGGGGAGCTGTGTGTCTCCTGGGGAAGGAAGGACAGCCCCATCTGCTCTCAGGTCCCCTGGGGTTTCCAGGAAGAGGTCAGGTGGGGGCCCCCCTCCTGTTTCACCTCCACGTGGTCCTGCTTGACCAGCTGCAGCTTGAGTCACGAACGGAAGTGAATGCGGCGTCGTTAAATGTTCACACCAGGCGGTACATAAAACCTCTCAGATCCCAGTTGTGGTTCATTATCGCAAGGACACTGAAACTACAGCTAGACACAGCTAGAAAAAAGAGGGAAATTGGCGACCGATTGGGCAGAATCTGGCGACCGGGGCGAGACTCAGGACGACGGCACACAACACAACTTTTGCCTGCTCCACAACATTTTCCAATTACGAGTTTCTGTGATTACTTTAAAAGCCTTCTCACCACAACTTACATTTTCTTTAGAGCTCTTAACCCCTGTTTGACCCTCGGTACGGCCATGGTTTCTCCTCAGGATGGGTGACCCAGCTGAGGAGTGAGGAGAGACGGAGCACTCAGGGCGGGGCTGCCTCAGGGCCTCCGGACGGACCTCCGACCGCCGGAGGCTTCAACCTGCCGGCGCTTTTCTGTTGGTTTTTTTATTGAACCGTCAGACAATAATGTTGTTTACCTTTCTCATGTTTATGTTAAGTTAAAGCATTAAGAGTATCATAACATTGATATTGCCAATGTTACAATATCAACCTTTTGATGTCTTGTGATTAATCAAATTACATTATTGCTATATATTATTATTATATATTTTAACATTCTGACTACATAGGGATTCACAACAGAAACATTAAAAAGGTCAAAAACATTCATTTTCATTTCCAAGTAACATTTTGAGTTAAAACCTTGATCCGTGGTCAATTAAAGATAAATGAATCTCTCTGCTCTAAGAGCTATGACCAATGAGCTTGGCTTGGCCTCCCCAGATACTGAAATAGTACTACAGTATTATAGAATTGTACTAGATATACAGAATATAGAACTTTCATGTGGCAGATACTGAAATAGTACTTCAGTATGATATAATAATACTAGATATAGATATCACTTTTATGTGGCAGTGACAATAAACTTGACTTGACTTGACTTGACTTGAGATACTGTAATAGTACTTCAGTATGATAGAATTATACTACATATACTGTAGATATCACTTTCATGTGGCAGATACTGAAGTAGAACTACAGTATGATAGAATTATACTAGAATACTAGAATTATACTTTTCTCTTTCTGGGCCAAGATCGGTTATCTTTCTGTCAAACATAACTAAGGACATGGCCGTAGCCAGCGTCCATTCCTGGATGTTGAGGTCACTCATCCACTTTCATTAAGAAGCACAAACAACATTTTGAGTTGGGGGAGGGGGGAAGTGAGGCAGGCCACGGAACAGGAAGGTGTGTGAGCTGACAGCTCCTGCACTGGAAAGAATGGCTGCAGAGAGGCCAGTGGAGACCGCATGGATTGTCTTTCTTCCGGTGCTGCAGAGAAGAGGTGTTGGAAAACGATTTTTGTTATGTTTCTCTAGGCATCAAACAAAACTAAAAACAGAATCTGAGCATCCGGCCAAGAGAAATACAATGTGTGTAAGCGGTCTGCCAGGGTGGCTGTGCTCGGAGGTGAGGGGCGTCAGAGTGCTCCATGTGTTCAGGAGAAGAGCAGTGGGGCTGAATGGGTCGGGTCAGGGGTCAGGGGTCAGGGGCGCCGGACGTTCAGGTGAAGCTAAGTGTTTCCTAAAAGGATGGCTTCAGTTCTGTCTGGCTGAAGTGTATTTTGAAAAAGGAGCAGCAAGTAATGGAACCAAACTGAGACAGTTGTAGGGTTTGCATTTCTGAATATGAAAGGTTGTTCTTATATTATTAATAACAATATTCCATACAATATGGAATAGCAGCGTTTTGTATATGGGTCAGGAGCCAAAGTGGGTCATGATCCAGTTGGAGCTGGATTGCAGCTTCACGATGCAAAGGAGACTCTGAGACTCTGAGTCGGAGAATCTAAGATTCAGAGCATTCAGAATTGGTGATTCTTTCCTTTGTGTGCGGTTGGGCCCCACAGACACCTCAGAGAAGCCCTGGTGTATAGTATTATAGTATAGTATTACAACAACAACATCTTATGGAACCTACTGATTCAAATACATATTTTTGGAAGTACATCTAATCATCCAATAATAAACTGTGCATAAAGTGTTTTCCCTGTACATCGTCTTATTCCTCTCTCTATATCCTACTTCCTACTGTCACCTACCTCAGTTTATGTCTTCACTTCCTCTAATTGGATATTGATTGGATATTGATTGAATATCAGTAAACCTTTTCTCCCGTACATAATATTCACAGAGTGATTTTAGCATGAAACCCCTTAAATAGGGAAATGGCATCTTCTTATGGATCGGAAATGGACCTCTCTCATCCCTTTATTGTTCTGGGAATGAAAGGATGAACATTTTAACCTTGAGGATAGTCAAGTGAGGTAAACTTTTGACTATCGATCGCCGGGAAGAATCTAATCAGGGGCCAGGCGAGTGTAGTCTCCAGGGAACTGGTTCCAGACCTGTTTTGGCCATGCACTGACCCAATGATTTATGGGTCATTTTATTCTTGCGACCCCGACTTCTTCACACATCTGCTGCCTCACACAGTGTTTTAAACACCATCGACGTCTACCCCAAATATCAGCATCTAAAGTCCCACAGAAGTATTCATCTATTGATCTAGGAATGCCTAGGAGTGTTTAGGAGTGGTTAGGAGTGGTTAGGACTGGTAAGGAGTGGTTAGAAGTGGTAAGGAGTGGTTAGGAGTGGTTAGGAGTGGTAAGGAGTGGTTAGAAGTGGTAAGGAGTGGTTAGGAGTGGTTAGGAGTGGTTAGAAGTGGTTTGGAGTGGTTAGGGGTGGTTAGGAGTGGTTAGGAGTGGTTAGGGGTGGTTAGAAGTGGTTAGAAGTGGTTAGGAGTGGTTAGGAGTGGTTAGGGGTGGTTAGGAGTGGTTAGAAATGGTTAGGAGTGGTTAGGAGTGGTTATGGGTGGTTAGGAGTGGTTAGAAGTGGTTATAAGTGGTTATAAGTGGTTAGGAGTAGTTAGGAGTGGTAAGGAGTGGTTAGGAGTGGTTAGGAGTGGTTAGGAGTGGTTAGGAGTGGTTAGAAGTAGTAAGGAGTGGTTAGGAGTGGTTAGGAGTGGTTAGGGTTGGTTAGGAGTGGTTAAAAGTTGTTAGGAGAGGTTAGGAGTGGTAAGGAGTGGTTAGGAGTGGTTAGGAGTGATTAGAAGTGGTTAGGAGTGGTTATGAGTGGTAAGAAGTGGTAAGGAGTGGTTATAAAAGGTTAGGAGTGGTTAGGAGTGGTTAGGAGTGGTAGGGAGTGGTAAGGAGTGGTTAGGAGTGGTTAGGAGTGGCAATGAACTTTACCCTTCCACATTTTTGAATCATGAATTTATCATTTATCAGTAAACAGTCAGCAATCTCCCGTGACCCACATCAGACATCAGCAAGTGGGGTCCCGACCCTTAGTAACCATAAAGGCACCGAGTTTAATCCCCAACGCACTAAGCCTACCCGTAGGCACCCCATAACCCCCAACTGCTCCTTAAGGACATGTGTCTGAATTAGCTTTGGATAAAAGTGTGGGCCAAATGATGAAATGCTGAACTAGTATTAACCCCCAGTAAACATTAATCAACACACACACACACACACACACACACACACACACACACACACACACACACACACACCGCTCAGAGTCACACTGAAGAGCTGTGATGAGTGGCGGGTGTTACAGGGGTATTGCGTTTTGTTACATAAAATATGAATGATTCGTCGCCGGCTCCCGCCACATGCGGTGCGTAGGAGCGCCACCGCGGTGGACCAAGCAATCCACGGTGAGTGCCACATATTGTATTAAGTCATAAATTGTAATACATCTTGCTGTCTCTTTACGATGCGGTTCAGCTTTATGGCTTTTCTGCCCCGTGCTGACGAAGCACAAAGCCCTGCACAGAGGAGCCCTGAGCCGCTGGGACTAGTAGCCCTGCAACAAGCCCACTCTCACTTCCCATACGGGATCCACTTGTTGTGTGTGTTTGTGTGTGTCTTTGTGTGTGTGTGTGTGTGTGTGTGTGTGTGTTTGTGTGTGTGTGTGTGTATGTCTGTCTGTCTGTCTGTCTGTCTGTCACTGAAACGGTGGAGAGCCGCCTCACGTGATTGATGAGGTGACACTGTGAATAATGTACTTTCTCTAAAATGAAAAACAAGGTGAAGAAGAAGAGTGTGAGAGCGAGCGATTGAGCGAGCAAAAGACAGATAGAGTAGAGAGAGAGAGAGAGTGAGACGAGAAAGGCTGCCCATACTGAATATAATAATATAATAATATAATATTAAAACATGTGGTATTTAATGAGCACAGAGTACCTCCTTTATGCACATGCTGATATAGGTGCACAGCGTCTGGTGCTTGGTGTGTCGCAACGCAAACACGCCTTCAAATCACATCCAAGGTGTGACATCACTAGGAAGATAATCACACTCGTGCTCGCTGTCCAGAGCGCCAAGTTCCCGCCCTCGGAGAGCTCTCCAACCCAGCCAACATGAACCTGTGTTGTATAACGCCAGTGAAGCCCTTTGAAAGTGTTACTGTGATTATTATTATTAAGTATATAAATACAATCGACTTGAACCCAAGTTGACTCTGTGGCGCTGCTTACAATTTGCAATTATTTAGGACGCCGATAATTAAAAAGTTCCAACTCTATTTAACATTGAATTATTTCCTCAGAAATTCTGTGATGCACAAAGAAAAAACAAAGAAAAACAAAAATATGTCCAAGTAATTCAACAATTAAACCGGAACATGGTATTACAAATGAAGTACTTAAAACTGCACGCGATAACTAGCCACACTTTCTACAATTCCTGACTCACTCACTGTTATGAAGTATACACATTGGATCCAGACTGGAGTTTGTAGTCCGAAGGACTGGAAGGATGGCTTCACATCAAGTAACTAACCCTGTCTTCTGTATTTTATGTGCAAGTCTATTGCAAACGCTATTGTAAAGACGTGATATAACATGACATTGCCTGTTGCCTGCTATTCCATGGCAGTAGGCTAACTGGAACTGAGCTAGGCTATTGAAACACAGTAAAGTATAAACCTCCCCTTTGATTTGGCATCTCTATATTCGGCTTCCAATTTAACAAAACATTAAGTGTACTGTGATGTTATTCAATAAGTAACACACCTTGTTAACTTGCTGCTTTTGACAGACCCCAAAAGCAGCGAGTGATCAATAACCATAACTTTCAGTGTACTGGCCAGTATATTTAAATTATAAAATAAGAAATTCACAGGGTTTCATGTGGTCTCACGAAAATATAATTTTAGGTCTTTCAAAAGCCATGAAGCGTATAGCAGAAACTAATATATTGCTATAAATGAGCTGTCTCATGCAGCTTTAACACAATATATGGAAGATAAATATTATAATGTTATATTAATGTTATGTTATATATATATTATTGATGTTATCTAAGTTTCCTAAATAACTTTAGGGTGTTATGTAGAATATTGTTCTTTATGTTAAATACTACAGGAAAGGTGAACTTTCTTCCGGATCATTCATTTGCCATTTTCTGTAGCTTACTGCAGAAAATTAATAGAGACAATGCATGGATCTCATCTCTTTGGAAATATCAACAGCGCATCACAATGGGCTACATGCACAAGCACTTCCGCGTTCTACTTAATGCGACTTAATGCTGCTCGATTGTTTCCGGTTCAATAACGGCGACATTCTTCACCCGGTGTTTACAACAGCTCCCAAAGCTGAACATCACCGATGTTCACCGGATTTGTAGGACGACCAAAACCCCAACAAGCAAGTTGGATAAAGGTTGTAAATTGTATGCGGCGTCATACATACACAACTAGGAAGGTAAGAAAACGATTGTTAACTGACTGACTGACGCTAACGACAACGTAACTCTAACGACACTTCTCTGTTGTTTGATTCAGTGTGCAATAAAGATGGGCTGTCAGGTGGTGAGAGCCTTGTGCTACAGGACAATGAGGAAGAGACACCACACAGTTTACGTGTAGGCAGGAAGCTGTGTAACGTTGGTCATCCTCGTTCAGTGGAGCATTATAGCTCAGTTTATTCCTAAAGACTCACCAACTTGAATGTTTGCCTGTCTCCCTGCACAGTCAGATAATTTGATCCAGTTAATAAGGATAAGGTGGGTGTTTGGGTGATCAGAAACATTTACATAAGTTAACACTGCTAATATGCACCATCTAAGGCATAATAGTTATCAAGGAAGGTTATTCAAGTTTGTTTGAGTAGGGAGAGAATGTAAAGCTAAGCATTTAATAATAATAAATTATATTTATAAGTGCACTTTTAATTTGCGTAGACAAAACTCAAAGTGCTACAGAGTAAAAATGGTTTAAATAAAACAACAGAATAAAAGCAGCGACGTTTACGCCGGCATGGCGACCAGTGGGGTTTTAAAAATCTAGTGAAAGGCTATTCTAAAAATATGTGTTTTTAGGCTTTTTTTTTAAACATCCACAGTCTGTGGTGTCCTCATCTGGTTTGGGAGGGTATCCCACAGTCTGTGGTGTCCTCAGCTGGTTTGGGAGGGCGTCCCACAGTCTGTGGTGTCCTCAGCTGGTTTGGGAGGGCGTTCCACAGTCTGTGGTGTCCTCAGCTGGTTTGGGAGGGCGTTCCACAGTCTGTGGTGTCCTCAGCTGGTTTGGGAGGGCGTTCCACAGTCTGTGGTGTCCTCAGCTGGTTTGGGAGGGCGTTCCACAGTCTGTGGTGTCCTCAGCTGGTTTGGGAGGGCGTTCCACAGTCTGTGGTGTCCTCAGCTGGTTTGGGAGGGCGTTCCACAGTCTGTGGTGTCCTCAGCTGGTTTGGGAGGGCGTTCCACAGTCTGTGGTGTCCTCAGCTGGTTTGGGAGGGCGTTCCACAGTCTGTGGTGTCCTCAGCTGGTTTGGGAGGGCGTTCCACAGTCTGGTGTCCTCAGCTGGTTTGGGAGGGCGTTCCACAGTCTGTGGTGACCTCAGCTGGTTTGGGAGGGCGTTCCACAGTCTGTGGTGTCCTCAGCTGGTTTGGGAGGGCGTTCCACAGTCTGTGGTGTCCTCAGCTGGTTTGGGAGGGCGTTCCACAGTCTGTGGTGTCCTCAGCTGGTTTGGGAGGGCGTTCCACAGTCTGTGGTGTCCTCAGCTGGTTTGGGAGGGCATTCCACAGTCTGTGGTGTAGGCTCCTCGTGGAGGTTTGTGGGGTGAGAAGTTCTTTGAAGTATGAGGGAGCATTTCCATGAATGCACTGATAGGTGGAGAGGGTGATTTTGTAGTCAATCCTGAGTGAGACCGGGAGCCAGTGTAGTGATTTGAGTATGGGTGTGATGTGTTCATACTTCCACACTCATCAGGATCCTAGCAGCACTGTTCTGGATGTATTGCAGCTTCTGGATGTTCTTGCTAGGAATCCCAATGAGAAGTGCATTACAGTAGTCTAGCCTGGAGGCTTTTTTTAGGAGGGTAGGCATCGTCTAGGAGCATGGTTCAGGAACAATAGCAATAAATGTTCTACTCATAATAACCTACTTGCTCTTTTCCATGAAGCAGAGGGTATATTTCTAATTGTTTTCTCTTTCTTCTTAGATTACGCTTCGTGACTCATCGCCAGTAGTGTTGACGCACAGCCGATGCTCCTGTGTGGCAGGCAGTGTTTTGTGCAATCACATCGTGGCATTGCTGTTCCAAACAGGTGTGCAACGATTACACATGGATCCACAAGTGCAAAGATAAATTAGAGAAAAAGCAGACTGTTTATTTTTCCACATGCCAAGATATGTCTTTGAGAAATGAACATGAGCAAAACCCAGGTTCTTCAATGAAATTTGGAATGACAAAACATTTTTTTATTACAGTTCATTTTTAAAACGTTTTTTTTTTTTTTTGCCAATATGTTACAATAGTTCAATATGATATATGTACAATATGTTACAATGTTAATTTATACAAATGACTTTACATTCAACAGTTTGCTTACATTGATAATGTTTGTGTACATAAGATTTACAGAATGGTTAACCAAATGATCTGCCACTGGAATAAACAAAATTCACTAAATTAAATGACAAAAACCTGGTGTTGAACCAATGCTTTACTTAACCCATGCCTTAACTAACGCCTTGTTTTGGTAGTTTGACAACAGGCCACTGTAAACGAGTCCACATCTCACTTTGCAGGAGTGGTAAGGATGGCGTCTGACACTTGAGCTCAGTGCAGTCCAAGATGACCTGGGTGTCTGGGAAATCTCTGAATTCCTCAGGGAGGTAAGCTTGCACTTCTGCAGGTGTGAGCCAGATGCATTCAGACCCCAGTGCAGTGGCTAGAAAACGTGTCCATGTTGCAATAATGCGGCTCACTGTGGACTGGTGTATGTTGAATCGATGCGCCGGGTCCCTCTCCTTCAAACCAACCGACAGGAAGACGAGGAAAAGAAAGAACTCGTCGATTGGCTGGAGCAGCTGTCTCTGGAAGGTTAAACGTTATAAACTAGTAAGGATGTGCTCTTGTTTGGCTTAATGTTTTATAATGGTTGTGTACCATACCATGGTGAAAAACTGAGTTGCTGTAGTGCACTGGTGTATTTAAAGGGGGCTGAGTCCTTTAGTGTAGCCTTCTGTAAATGCAATGGCATCCCACCCTCGGTTACTACAAAGCAGCTCAGACCATGACCTACCGTTGATGGACGTGCTCTGGAGGCTCTTGGCTCTGGAGACCCGAACCATTTAGTAAATTGAAGGCTCAATCAAACCCCAAAACGGGTGGTCATAGCTTGGAAATCTATTTACAAAAAGACATGTCAGTCATTAATTAACAAAGTAAATACAATCATACACGGTCACCAAAATAATGTTAGCTGTAACAACTAAGCCAATGTCTCATCTCGTATGACACAGGCTGCAGCGGTCACGCAGTAGGCACATTATCTTTATTTTATTAAGACTTACGATAGGATTCTTTATAGTTTAACCTATGTTTACTTTGGTCGATGTCAAACAGTTAGCTGAATGGCACAACTTCCAACTGGGTTGGAAAGCCATGGAAACTAAATACCATTAAATACATTTTGATGATGCCGAACAAAGCGGAACACAGCAATGTTCGGAGTATTTCTTCTCCTGTTTTTGAAAACGCATTTTCTTATGGGAATTCATGGCGAAATAGTACCTCAGGAGCTGTAGCTAGTTGGAAGTAAACAAATACACCGGAAGAGGCTGAACCGCATTATTTGAAGCCGGAAGTACTTCACACAGCTTAGTGCATGTAGCCCATAGACGTTGCTATTTAAGCCTACCCCTGCACACTCACATGGGCTGGATTAACACACACACACACACACACTCTGATTCACGGAAGCCTCACGCCTGTATCAAGTCACCTATCGTATCCTGGTTTTTGATCCACCATGTTTCACCATCGCCTGGATAACCACCTGCTTTTTGTACCTCTGCCTCAACCCTCGACATCCTGTTAGCGACCTCTGCTGGCCCTGTCAGTACCTCTGCTGGCCCTGTCAGTACCTCTGCTGGCCCTGTCTGTACCTCTGCTGGCCCTGTCTGTACCTCTGCTGGCCCTGTCTGTACCTCTGCTGGCCCTGTCAGTACCTCTGCTGGCCCTGTCTGTACCTCTGCTGGCCCTGTCTGTACCTCTGCTGGCCCTGTCTGTACCTCTGCTGGCCCTGTCTGTACCTCTGCTGGCCCTGTCTGTACCTCTGCTGGCCCTGTCTGTACCTCTGCTGGCCCTGTCTGTACCTCTGCTGGCCTTGACCACGTTTTTGGATGTTGCCCCGTCTGTACCTTTGCCTTTTGCTTTCATTAAAGCACCTGTTCCATCTAGCGTCTGTTCCCCCTGCTTTTGGGTCCCACCTACACCCGGCCGTGACAACATTCACCCATTCATACACCGGTGTCAGCCATCAAGGAGACAGCCACCTGGTCGGGAGCAGTTGAGGTCAGGGTGTCTTGCTCAGGGACACCTCGACACTTGCCTAGGAGGATCGAACCAGACAACCCCCTCCATCTCCTGAGCTAAAATAGTCATGTTTGAATGGAACAAGCGAGTTGACCAGTGATGAGTCAGAGGGAGATCGGCCAGCGCTGACGTTCGAAGCACATGTCAAATTTAATGAGGAACGGATACAAACTTTTCCCTGGCTCAAATACCACAAAATAAATAACATGTAAATATTGCAAAATATTTCTCAATAAATTGCTGTTGCATTGTATTGCAATATATGATTAGGCCTATAGGCCTAATCATATATTAAATATATTTATATTTAGCCTTATAATTAAATAATTTATTTAGGGATATAAATATATCCAGCTTTGATACTTAGTTATAAGCCATGTCGACATCATTCAAATCAATGCATCAGGCTCCATCTTCTCCATTGTACCATGACTGACTGTGGTGTGTGGAGGATGATAAGGCTTCTGAGGCCCGGGTCTGACTGTGGTGTGTGGAGGATGATAAGGCTTCTGAGGCCCGGGTCTGACTGTGGTGTGTGGAGGATCATAAGGCTTCTGAGGCCCGGGTCTGACTGTGGTGTGTGGAGGATCATAAGGCTTCTGAGGCCCGGGTCTGACTGTGGTGTGTGGCAGGGTAATAAGGCTTCTGAGGCCCGGGTCTGACTGTGGTGTGTGGCAGGATAATAAGGCTTCTGAGGCCCGGGTCTGACTGTGGTGTGTGGCAGGATAATAAGGCTTCTGAGGCCCGGGTCTGACTGTGGTGTGTGGCAGGATCATAAGGCTTCTGAGGCCCGGGTCTGACTGTGGTGTGTGGCAGGATCATAAGGCTTCTGAGGCCCGGGTCTGACTGTGGTGTGTGGCAGGATCATAAGGCTTCTGAGGCCCGGGTCTGACTGTGGTGTGTGGCAGGATAATAAGGCTTCTGAGGCCCGGGTCTGACTGTGGTGTGTGGCAGGATAATAAGGCTTCTGAGGCCCGGGTCTGACTGTGGTGTGTGGCAGGATAATAAGGCTTCTGAGGCCCGGGTCTGACTGTGGTGTGTGGCAGGATAATAAGGCTTCTGAGGCCCGGGTCTGACTGTGGTGTGTGGCAGGATAATAAGGCTTCTGAGGCCCGGGTCTGACTGTGGTGTGTGGCAGGATAATAAGGCTTCTGAGGCCCGGGTCTGACTGTGGTGTGTGGCAGGGTAATAAGGCTTCTGAGGCCCGGGTCTGACTGTGGTGTGTGGCAGGATAATAAGGCTTCTGAGGCCCGGGTCTGACTGTGGTGTGTGGCAGGATCATAAGGCATGAGGCCCGGGTCTGACTGTGGTGTGTGGCAGGGTCATAAGGCATGAGGCCCGGGTCTATATGCATCACTGCAGTAGACCGAAGACTACACTGGTCACTGTGTACTGTCAGTGTTGTGTTGCCTCGCCATCTCCAGACATGTCCACTTCTCCCTCTGTTCATCTACAGTGGACCACTAATTAAACCAGTAGAGTCTAATCTGTATCAGTAACCACGACATGTTGCTCTCAAGAAGTCTCTTGATGCGATCACATTAGCCTTACGTAGAAGGAGAAGATGTACCAGGCATTGGACACTGCTGAGCCGCCTACGTACCGGGGACAGCTGCTTCTCGTGGGCTTTGGAGAAGTAAGCCCTGGCAGACGATGTGTGGAGCTGGAGCAGACTGACCACATAATCACCACCTGTCCTCTGGATGGACCCCCTGTAGAGGATGGGACCAGAGACGAGGGCGTGGCTGCACGACACTCAGTTGGACATCTGATGGCGACACACGAAAGAAGAACAAGAAGCCTTACAAGTTTGAATGAATTATGAATAACATTTGAAAATATCGTTTTTGGGGTGATAAAAAAGTTTAAGTTTTTGTCTGAGGTTTATACTTATCTATAATACATTCATTATAATGAATATTAAGTTATTTTGTTTTTTAATTCACTCTTTATTGTTCAGAGTGAATACAAAAATAACTTGCTTTGAGGTTGTTGTTATTTATTAATAGCAGCGGCATGCTTTTGTTATTTATTAGTTTAATGTGGAAAATAATGTTTTTATAGTTTGCCTATTTTAATTGGTCACTGACATTCAGTAACATTTTTCAGGACTTTCAAACAGGACGGATACAAACATCACATTCATTAAATATCAGCAGCATAAGTTAAAACTTAAAGTAATGAAACAAGTAGGAATACATTTGAAGGGCGGCAGGGTAACCTGCAGGATAAGTCTGTTATGTGACTTGCCGTGGGAACCGGAAGGTCACCGGTTCAAGTCCCTGAAACACCTGGACACTGCCACAGTGCCCTTGAGCCAGGCACCAGCCCCCTCCCCTGCTCCCCTGTATATCCAACAGCTGATACCCACTACTCCTCATACTGGGATGGGTTAATGAGAGGACCTCATCTCACTGTGTGTGTAGATGTATGAGACCAATTAAGAGGATTCAGTCCTCCAAAATTTGGATTTAGATTCAGATGTTCAAGCCTGGATCCTCGGTCACCCCCGACCCCCAGGGGTCCGCGGACCCCAGTTTGAGAACCCCTGTCCTAGGACCCTGCCCTCAGTAGAAGTGGAACACCATGTGTGTGGAAGTCATTTCATGCTATATACACTTGATTCCATTTAGTGAACGATAAACAAGTTCACACCAAATGATTCACCAGTAGGGAGATCATGCTGGGACTTCATTAGAATCTCTGACCTCGCTGACACACGTTGGAAACCCTGATAACACATTCATGTTGTTATTATTATTCATTGAATGTGAGTTAATGTTTGACACCGTTGTTCCTCAGAGGTCACGGAGACGTTTGAAGCACAAGCTGGACCAATGTAGGAGCCACATTAGACTAGATATAACAACAAATATCACTGCAAAATGGTAAGCTCCGTTGGACATACTGTAGGCATAGTGTTTATAACGAGGGTAAATGAAGTGAGTGTAACCACTCAGGGCTCAGGCGGTAGGGGGAGGTTAGGGCCCCGTTAATTGCCTGTGGGTCTCCTGTGCACCACACAATCAGACCACTCCTTCCGTCTTTGAGGTGACGCTTTTAATGAGGTCGACCATTAATGTTGGGATAGCGCACTCGTTGCAGAATGGACATGGACATACCATCGTTGTCATATCTATTAATATATAATATATAATATAATTAATATTGCTTTGTGGGTTTTAGTAATTACTTGGTTTTATTCATTGTGTGTGTGTGTGTGTGTGTGTGTGTGTGTGTGTGTGTGTGTGTGTGTGTGTGTGTTCTAGTGTGTGTGTTCCCTTGGTGCCTTGCAGCCAGCCTCCTACTTGATGAATGACAACAAAGAGGCTAACGCATTAGTCATGACCTTAAACAAATACAGGAGGACCTGACCAGAATCCATCCATCAATTGTGACCCCACAGCGTGTGGGCCGTACCCGAGCCTTGGCTGGATAGCGGTATGAGCAGAACTTCATAGCATCACAGCGATAGAACACCGTCACCCCCGAGCGGTGCAGTCGCCAGCAGCTTCTTGGCTTTTGTTCAGAATGTGCTCGTGGATGAATGACTTTCCCTCCACGGACCTGATAGAGAGGCCATTGACCCTCAAAGCGGCGGGCAGCCTTACTGCTTCAGACTCAGTCAGTCAGTGTCAGAATCATGTCCAACAAAACCCACAGTGATTCAAAAAAGGTATGTTTGAATGAATCATCAATTAATTATTGTTTATTAATTCACTAAATTATTATTTTATCTATTTTACATTTCTTTTTTATATACAGTGTATGTATATATTTTACAAAAGCTTGAATCGACTTCACTAATAATTATTCATCAGATTAATTTAATTGATATTCATGTATGTATCGCCAAATTACTTTGGAAGAACAAAGAAACCCAAAGACCAAAACCTTAGTTGCAATCATGAGGGTATGAACGCACTGCAGAGCGCTGTCGCTGAAAGGCAACATAACAAAAAAGGCCTTTAGTAATTGGGAAGCATCACGCAGCTCTAAATGTCAAGAGCTGGTCCATCCCTCGTTGATGATGCAGACCAGGAGCCCCGGTCTGGGAGCTCAGCGCAGGCCGGGGATGGGATGGCTATTAGAGAGGAAACCTCCAAGGTTAAACACCATTCTACTTCAAACTGAACGCCGCAAAAGTGACATTTCTGCTGCTCTAATGGATCTCATGGGTTTTTTGTATTCGCTGAAAAGTCAGAAATAATAATAATAATAAAGACCCTGTTTATTCCCCTGTAGTGGTCATTAATAGTGGAAGCTTTTACCCAAATTGACATTCAACAGCGAACCCAGATGAATGTCCTTAAGCAGGTGGAGGTTAGGGCATCGTGCTCTACGATGTCTACAGGTAGAAGGCAGACCGTGGGGTTGGAACCCAGAA
This sequence comes from Muraenolepis orangiensis, assembly GCA_027704905.1. Lineage (NCBI taxonomy): Eukaryota > Metazoa > Chordata > Actinopteri > Gadiformes > Muraenolepididae > Muraenolepis > Muraenolepis orangiensis. Next base: position 978,745 of record CM051006.1, read on the forward strand.
GGTTTCTGAAGCTATTGGAACTTTTGCCTTCTCACGTCCATCCATCAAATCCGATGTGTGTGCATCACAGTGCATTCCTGTGTCTCTGAGCTACACGGACAGTGGATCACTCTTCTCCTATTTATCACTGTCACCCAACACAGAGAGTGGGAGTTTTTCAGAGAAGAATATGGTGCAGTGTATAGTGGCTAGGGCTTTCAAGCCAGTGCTTGAACCCAAAGGTACCGGGTTCGATCCCCCCAATGTCACAGCCTGTATAACCGGCTGCGTACCTGCTCCTTAATAAATGTCAAATTTGTGAATTTTGAATTTACTGTAAGTCGCTTTGGATAAAAAAGTCTGCCCAATGATTAAATAGTAAATCAAGCTTGAACTCCTCATGAGGCTGGATTTGGCACCAGAATGATCCCAGACAACAATGGAAGTTGGGGGCTGAGTGTCTGGAGTGTCTGGTATTTGTCGATCGGCAGACAGATCGTAAGTCAATCTCAAGATGAGGTGCTGCTCGCTAGAAGGAACAATATCTTTATTTCTCTCTGTCTGCCTGTTTTCTACAGGGTGCTGATAACAGACAGTGAACTTGTAAGAATAACATCATTCAATAGTGGTTGACCTGTACAGTATTACGGCTTAGAGAGGCAGTGTGTTTGTGTGTCAGACAGAGTGGTTAGATGGAACAACCAAGGGATTGTCACAGTCAGAAGACTTTGAGAGTTCTTCTCTCCTGATGTTGGCCTCTTTATCCGGCTCTTTATCGGCCCCAGATCTTTAACAAAAAACACTGAATTAGTGCCTCTTTCTTTTATCTCAGTGTATCGTGCATATTTATATAAAGTTCTTTGAAATTGTACATAGAACATTGTTTTAAAACCAAGTTGCCCCTGCTTTGGGCGGTATTTTGTACGGCTGATCAAAATAAAAAACTGAAAAAGGAAACTTGAACATTTTCTTTTCATTGCTTGTACAATAATAGATTATTATTATCATTTTTTCTGATGCGACAAGAGAGACAACGTGATGATGACCCAATTCATTCCCACGGATCCTTCCCCGCAGAACAAGATCCAAATCAGCCCAGCAGAACAGCTTATCTGTGTCGATCACCGCCGCGTCGGGAAAACCACTTCCTGCGCCTCACGCTAAATTTGCTAAAGTAGGCGCCATTAGTCTCATCCCCAAAGCGACGGAGCATGCCACGGCGATCCCAGCCCATTAAACACAGTTAGCAAAGACAAAATGCAATCGATCCTAACGCCTTGTTTACCTGCCGTCCAACGAGTGTAAACGACACTGCGGCTAAACTGTCAGACCGATTGGATCGTCGCTTTTGTCACCCCCCCCCCCCCTCCACACACACACACACACACACACACACACACACACACACACACACACACACACACACACACACACACACACACATACACACACACACACACACACACACACACACACACACACACACACACACACACACACACACACACACCCCTTCTCTGTAATTACAGTGGCTCCTCTTTGTCGGAGCAGGATGGATAGCGGCGTCAGACGTCGTACCGCTTGGCTGCCCCATCGGGTTTCAATTCTTTCTCCGGCTGCGATTGGCTGTTTAGTCGGTTAAGAGTGTAAGGAACTCTCGCTTCAACGCGAGAAAACTTCACCTCAAACTTTACCAGCCGACAATCAAGATTCAAGATGTTTTGTGGTTGCAATGTGTAGCAATTACAATGGAATGCATACTCCCCATTCCCTCCCGCAGTATGAAGTTCAACAACAATACTAAACTATGCACTACACTATAAAATACAATACTATAAACAACACTGTATACTACATTACAATACATTACAGTCATTTAGCAGACGCCTTTTGTCCAAAGCATCTTACAATAGTGCTTTTCAACAAAGGAAGGTAAGAGAACAACTCGTCACCAGAAGTCAAAAGTCTCCAAGAACTGAACCAGTACTCAGGTAAAAGTAAAATAAGTTAGCAAACAATAGAACAACTTCTAACTAACAAGCAAACAATCTACTTAGTACTACTTAGTAAAAAAAACAAAAAAAACAAAAAAAAGCTATAAAACCTAGTAAAAAGTGCTAAGAGGGTGCACGAGGAGGATGGAGGTTTTAGCCTACGGCGATAAATTGGGCAGAGACTCTGCAGTCCTGACATCAGTGGGGAGTTCATTCCACCACTTTGGGGCCACAGGACAGAGAACAGCCGTGACCGCGTAGATCGGCCACAAAGGCCCAAGGCGACGGGGCGAGCAGACGCCACGAAGAAGCCGAGCGAAGTGGACGGGTTGGGATGTAGTGCTTGACCATTGCCTGGAGGTAGGATGGAGCAGTACCTTTTACTGCCTTGTAGGCTAGCACCAAGGTCTTGAACTGGATGGAGCAGCTACAGGTAGCCAGTGTAGAGACCGAAGGAGGGTAGATGTGTGGAATAACTTGGGTCTGTGAACACCAGGCGAGCTGCAGCTTTCTGAATGAGCTCCAGGGGCCTGATGGCAGACGCCGGTGCGCCAGCAAGGAGGGAGCTGCAGTAGTCCAGCCGGGAGATGACAAGAGCCTGGATGAGCACCTGGATGAGCACCTGACAGCCATTTCAGAGAGAAAAGGCCAAATCCTCCTGATGCTGTAGAGGAGGAATCTGCAGGAGCGTGTCACCCATGTAAAAAAAGTTTGCAGAGAACGACAGTTGGTCGTCCGGGGTCACACCCAGATTCCTTTCAGTCCGAGTAGGTGTCACCACAGCATCATCGATGGTGACAGCCAGGTCTCGGCTGTGTACTTCCTACTATACTAATATACGTATATACTACCTACTATAAGACACCCAGCGTCTGATCAGATTTTTATTATGCACTTTACTGTAACATTTACACTCTGGTTAGATACCAAATAAGTTCACTGTACTTGTGCTGTGAAATGACAATCCATTACAATCTAATCTAATCTCATTTATAAACTAGATGATATACTATAAACAACACTTCATACTGCCCACTTTATACTATTCTAAATACAACACTATAATATAACAATACTACACACAATGAAGAACAATAAAGTGACTGATGGATGATAAAGTATATCCATAAAGTATATACAGGACAATAGACATATGGCGAATGGTGCAAAAAAGTGTGTGTGTGTGTGTGTGTGTGTCACGTGTTTGTGTGTGTGTGTGTGTGTGTGTGTGTCACGTGTTTGTGTGTGTGTGTGTGTGTGTGTGTCACGTTTTGTGTGTGTGTGTGTGTCACGTGTTTGTGTGTGTGTGTGTGTGTGTGTGTGTCACGTGTTTGTGTGTGTGTGTGTGTGTGTGTGTGTGTGTGTGTGTGTCACGTGTTTGTGTGTGTGTGTGTGTGTGTGTGTGTGTGTGTGTGTGTGTGTGTGTGTGTGTGTGTGTGTGTGTGTGTGTGTCACGTGTTTGTGTGTGTGTGTGTGTGTGTGTGTGTGTGTGTGTGTGTGTGTGTGTGTGTGTGTGTGTGTGTGTGTGTGTGTGTGTGTGTGTGTGTGTGTGTGTGTCAGGTGTTTGTGTGTGTACGCAGACAGGGATCGGTACGCTGGCAGTTCCAGCTCAACACATGGGGAGAAACAAGCTGACAGCTGAGTGTGAACCCCTCTCCGCCCCGCTGCCCACCTCAGGCCTACCTGGAACAGACCTTGTGCCACTTTCACTTTATAAAATAAACGCAACAACAAATCACTACAAATCGATTCCGCTTCATTTTCATTTCCGCTGGGAAACCTCACGGTACAGTAATGAATCAGAACAAACCGACTGAATAAAACTAAGTAAAATTCAATTTGGAAGAGTCGATATGTAGCCTGAGCTCGGGGTACCTTCCATGCATATCAGTCTAATAGGCTGTCAGGGCAACACACAGCTGATGAATCATTTAGATGTTTAAGAAAATAGGTAGAAGCTCATTATGAAAGATGGATGGATGGAGGGGAACTTCAGTGGCTATAGACAGCTACAAAGATGATGGATCATGAACCCACAGCTCACACAGTGGGAGTGTGTGTTTGTTTGGGGTTGTGTTTATGTAAGTGTGTGTGTGTGTGTGTGTGTGTGTGTGTGTGTGTGTGTGTGTGTGTGTGTGTGTGTGTGTGTGTGTGTGTGTGTGTGTGTGTGTGTGTGTGTGTGTGTGTGTGTGTGTGTGTGTGTGTGTGTGTGTGTGTTGTACAGAGAGAGGGAGAGTGTACACCTGAATATGTACTGCATGTGTTTATGTTTGTTAGTTAGTTTGCGATTGGCGATCCAAAATGGGAGGACTAAAGTGTTGAGTGTGTTAGCAGGTCATATCTGGGAGACTCTGTGAGACATTTATAGATCTATCCACTTGTGATGGTCTGGACACTGAGTCTGACATTCTGCAACTACTGGTTCAGTTAGTGTTCAGATTCAGATTGGGTTGATATAAGGTGTGTATAAGGTATACGGTGTACAATGTACAGTGGCATTTGATCACAAACAATCCAAAATGTACATAAATGCAAATACTAAATGAGAAGAATGAGTATGTTCCATCATGCATGTGAGTGATGGAACACTCACCTCCTCTCCTCCTCCTCCTCCTCCTCCTCCTCCTCCTCCTCCTCCTCCTCATCATCATCATTGTGCCGTCACCGAGGGAGGGGGTGGGGGTGAAACAAGGGCCCTTCGTCAAAGTGAATGACTGTGGCTCACTGCGCCTTAATCTCCCCGCCTGGCCAGAGATAAAACACCTATGATGGGACCAACACCTCCTTAGCCCACGGCATGGCCCCTCCTCCTCCTCCGGGTCACCCAATCACCTGGCCGGGCGTAATCGCCGCCATTCCAAACAGCACTAAGCCCCGCCCCCTACCCCTCTGGATCTCCTCTTCGCTGCTAATCCCCCGCCCCCCCCCCCCCCCCCGCCGTTGTCTCCTTCCCCACGGAGGTGAAGACAGAGATGTGTTTAAGCACCGGCTCTGTTTCTTTCTTTTATTTATCTCCTGTGTCCCGACGGAATGGTACAGTGGTGGGCCGGGGGGGCGTCTAAATCACCCGCCTGCCTCTGGCTCTTTTAGGGGTCCCTCTGTCATCCTCTCCCCCGGCCCCTGATTTAGGAGCGGGCGGCTGGAGCCACAGCAGACCCCCGCCAGCTCCCCCCACCCCCCCCCCCGCCAGCTCCCCCCCACCCCCCCCACGCTGCATAATTCAACGCCACCCAGGCACCTGTCTCGTTAAGAGCCCCTGACCGCCGTCCATAGCTCACTGCGCAAAAGGCTATGAGTGACAGATCGGCTGCCAGCTTGAGTACAAACAGCACCCCCCCCCCCCCCCCCCGCCCCCCCCGCCCCCCCGGTCCCTCCTCCCGGTTCAGCCTTAAGCTCGGGGCTTTTCAATGGAATAAAATGGATGACGGCTTTAGAAGCAGCCCTCTTGGCGGCCGAGGCCAAATGTAGCCCCGGGTTCCTCGCCTCGCTCAGCGCAGGAAGGTCCTTCTACTCATCGCCGTGGGGTGAGGGTGAGACGGGTCCACGGCGGGTCTGTCTGCTGCCAGCGCTCGTCAGCAAACTACTGGAGTGTCCTCCTGTCCTCCTGTCCTCCTGTCCTCCTGTCCTCCAGTTCTCCTGTCCTCCTGTCCTCCTGTCCTCCAGTCCTCCTGTCCTCCAGTCCTCCAGTCCTCCTGTCCTCCTGTCCTCCTGTCCTCCTGTCCTTCAGTCCTCCAGTCCTCCAGTCCTCCTGTCCTCCTGTCCTCCTGTCCTTCAGTCCTCCTGTCCTCCTGTCCTCCTGTCCTCCAGTCCTCCTGTCCTTCAGTCCTCCAGTCCTCCAGTCCTCCTGTCCTCCTGTCCTCCTGTCCTCCTGTCCTTCAGTCCTCCAGTCCTCCAGTCCTCCAGTCCTCCTGTCCTCCTGTCCTCCTGTCCTCCTGTCCTCCTGTCCTCCTGTCCTTCAGTCCTCCAGTCCTCCTGTCCTCCTGTCCTCCAGTCCTCCTGTCCTCCTGTCCTTCTGTCCTCCTGCTTTTGGTTTCTCTTTGTTTGAGCAGTAAAATACAAGAGATACAACACACAACCCTACGAGGACATTCAAGGATATTAAATAATAAATATGTCATTAGATTTTAATTGATAACACATTTATGTCCTTTCGAATTTAAGATGCGATAAACAATGTAATACGTTATAAAAAGTTGTATAATTAGAATTTATAACTACGTTGATATATCTGTATGGCATACTTTATTTGAAATGTTGTCTTTGTACCCTGTCAAATTCTGTTGCTGTTGCCCTGAATTTCCCTGGCAATGTGAATAAAAGAATAGTGTTATATTATAACTATATTTCCTGTCACATACAAGAGTGAACATGCATTTAATTCCGACACCAATTCCTTGTAATGCTCTTCCTGTTTCAAATGTATTTTTATGCTGTAGAAGTGCTGCAGCGTAATGAGAGCTGAAGCAGGACCAGATAGGAGGTAGAATAACAAGCTACAGTCACCCGGCAGGAGAAGATAAACAGCAGACCATACCAAGACATTAAAAAGGCTCTAAAGCAGAAATGTGAACTAACAAAATACAAGATACATCGTTGTAGTACAGCTGGACATTTGAAGCTTCACTCGTCCGGCTTGACCGCTAATGCAACTTTAAGTGAATCCTTAGTGTATTTACCGGATTTTATATGATTTATTTTAAAAAGGTTACTTTTGCTTTTCAGGACACCTACACAACTTTACATAGTGAGGGGGATCTCACATATCATGCTAAATTAATCTTAAGTCCTCTTACCTGCCAGAGGGAAAAGTCTAGCAAGCAAGCAAGCAATTGTTTTAATAAGTAACCCTGACTTTGTGTACCTGCCAATGTGCATATGAGGATCCAAATACTAACATGTTGCCTTGTATTGTTTGATGTGCACTGTGCAGTTGTACCCACATTTCCAATTGCAAACCCCAACACCTCTAGTAGATGGGTTTGCTTTAGATGGCTCTCTCTACAGGTTAAACGACACCTCTGATTGGCTGATGGGGGGACGCCTGTCCTGATTGGCTGATGGGGGGACGCCTGTCCTCCGCTGATTGAACTGAATTGAATGAGGGAGTGTTTACAGGGAAGTCAGAACTAACCTTGACTAACCTTGTCTGAACGGGAAGGACGAGGGCACCATGTAATGCATGCATGTTTTATATGCCACATTTTTTAACCTATCATATATTATTATATTATTATTATTATTATTATTATTATTATTATTATTATTATATATATATATATATATATATATATATATATATATTCTATATTATATTATATTATTATTATTATATTATATATATATTGTTAAATAATTAAGATTTTTCAATTGTTTGTAAGAGTGTCATGATTCAAGATTCAAGAGGATCGCTGGACAATTGCGTTGTACTGGTACCATGACGATAAAGACCTTGTGACTCTCTCCCGGACAGCCCCCCCCCCCCCCCCCCCCCCCCCCCCACACCTCCCTCATTAGCAGGAGATGAAAGGGGATTCATATCACGCTCGTCTCCTGCAGCCTTTCCTCCGAGTGACGCGTGAAGGTGTGCGAGCGTCTAAGAATCGGCGAGGTGGAAGACGTCCTCTCTGACCCGCTAAGCGATGTCCTGCGTGGTTCAGGACGATGCCCAGACAGGCGTGAGACGCGCTTCACCCCCCAGACCCGCAGGACCACACACACACATGACAGACTTCATGACGTTCATTACCTACGCCATCGAAGATAGACCGGAGGTAATGTGTTCGCCCCTGTTGGCTTGTCTGACAGTCTGTCTGTGTGTAAGATAACTCAAAACGTTATGGACGGAATTGGACAACACCTGGTGGTTAGATTACTTATGGGCCAAGGAACAGTTGATTTGATTTTGCGGCAGATCCCGATCCGAGTCCCAGATCCAGGGGACTTTCTCTATGTGCCGGAGGTACGCGCTCTCCCTCTAGTAAACACATTGTATTCTCTGCATCATTAGTATTGACTTTTCACTTTCCCCGATTACATAGAAACCCTCCATGCGGAACATCCAATGTGTTTCAACCTGTGCTAACGCCCTCTGCATTGTCCCTAATAAACAAATATACACAAACAAATAGAAAGACTGAACAAAAACTACGATTGCAGCGGAGCGTAGACCCACACTAGTGTTTGTGCTTTTCTAATATGTTTTAATAATTCCATATTATAGTGGAATGGTGAACATGGGGTTGGGTTTCTGTTCAGAACCTTTTCACCGGAGTGTTTGGAATGCTAAGAACGCTGGAAGCTTCTTTTACCACAAAGGGACAAAGTCTAAAAGAATTGAAACTTTTAGTTTTATCAGCCGTTTGGTTTTATCAGCCTTTAAACGATCAATAACATTTGACGATTCTCGTAGAATTCAAACTACGAAGCAGAGCGAGCCTGCTTCGTGTCCCAAGGACACAACGTGACACCTCTAAGGAGGGGAGTTGAATGGGAGTTGAACTGGAGTTGAATGGGAGTTGAATAGGAGTTGAATGGGAGTTGAATGGGAGTTGAATAGGAGTTGAATAGGAGTTGAACTGGAGTTGAATGGGAGTTGAATAGGAGTTGAATAGGAGTTGAATGGGAGTTGAATAGGAGTTGAATAGGAGTTGAATAGGAGTTGAACTGGAGTTGAATGGGAGTTGAATAGGAGTTGAACTGGAGTTGAATGGGAGTTGAACTGGAGTTGAATAGGAGTTGGATGGGAGTTGAATAGGAGTTGAATGGGAGTTGAATAGGAGTTGAATGGGAGTTGAATGGGAGTTGAATAGGAGTTGAATGGGAGTTGAATAGGAGTTGAATGGGAGTTGAATGGGAGTTGAATGGGAGTTGAATGGGAGTTGAATAGGAGTTGAATGGGAGTTGAATAGGAGTTGAATAGGAGTTGAATGGGAGTTGAATAGGAGTTGAATAGGAGTTGAATAGGAGTTGAACTGGAGTTGAATGGGAGTTGAACTGGAGTTGAATAGGAGTTGGATGGGAGTTGAATAGGAGTTGAATGGGAGTTGAATAGGAGTTGAATGGGAGTTGAATGGGAGTTGAATAGGAGTTGAATGGGAGTTGAATAGGAGTTGAATGGGAGTTGAATAGGAGTTGAATGGGAGTTGAATAAGAGTTGAATAGGAGTTGAATAGAAGTTGAACTGGAGTTGAATGGGAGTTGAACTGGAGTTGAATAGGAGTTGGATGGGAGTTGAATAGGAGTTGAATGGGAGTTGAATAGGAGTTGAATGGGAGTTGAATAAGAGTTGAATGGGAGTTGAATAGGAGTTGAATGGGAGTTGAATAGGAGTTGAATAGAAGTTTAATGGGAGTTGAATAGGAGTTGAATGGGAGTTGAACTGGAGTTGAATGGGAGTTGAATGGGAGTTGAATGGGAGTTGAATAGGAGTTGAATGGGAGTTGAATGGGAGTTGAATAGGAGTTGAATGGGAGTTGAATGGGAGTTGAATGGGAGTTGAATAGGAGTTGAATGGGAGTTGAATGGGAGTTGAATGGGAGTTGAATTGGAGTTGAATGGGAGTTGAATGGGAGTTGAATGGGAGTTGAATTGGAGTTGAATGGGAGTTGAATAGGAGTTGAATTGGAGTTGAATGGGAGTTGAATGGGAGTTGAATAGGAGTTGAATAGGAGTTGAATAGGAGTTGAATAGGAGTTGAATGGGAGTTGAATAGGAGTTGAATAGGAGTTGAATGGGAGTTGAATAGGAGTTGAATAGGAGTTGAATGGGAGTTGAATGGGAGTTGAATAGGAGTTGAATAGGAGTTGAATGGGAGTTGAATAGGAGTTGAATGGGAGTTGAATAGGAGTTGAATGGGAGTTGAATGGGAGTTGAATGGGAGTTGAATGGGAGTTGAATAGGAGTTGAATGGGAGTTGAATGGGAGTTGAATAGGAGTTGAATGGGAGTTGAATGGGAGTTGAATGGGAGTTGAATGGGAGTTGAATGGGAGTTGAATGGGAGTTGAATAGGAGTTGAATGGGAGTTGAATGGGAGTTGAATGGGAGTTGAATAGGAGTGAATAGGAGTTGAATAGGAGTTGAATAGGAGTTGAATAGGAGTTGAATGGGAGTTGAATAGGAGTTGAATGGGAGTTGAATGGGAGTTGAATGGGAGTTGAATGGGAGTTGAATAGGAGTTGAATGGGAGTTGAATGGGAGTTGAATGGGAGTTGAATGGGAGTTGAATAGGAGTGAATAGGAGTTGAATAGGAGTTGAATAGGAGTTGAATAGGAGTTGAATGGGAGTTGAATAGGAGTGAATAGGAGTTGAATGGGAGTTGAATGGGAGTTGAATGGGAGTTGAATGGGAGTTGAATAGGAGTTGAATGGGAGTTGAATGGGAGTTGAATGGGAGTTGAATAGGAGTTGAATAGGAGTTGAATGGGAGTTGAATAGGAGTTGAATGGGAGTTGAATGGGAGTTGAATAGGAGTTGAATGGGAGTTGAATGGGAGTTGAATGGGAGTGATAGGCTGGCCTTTATTGCAGTGGGCCTGGCTCCTGGCTCCTTGTATCATGATTGAGGGGAGGTGTGGTAGACTCCCAGATGGACCAGGGCCCCTCGTCACAGAGCTGTCTGCAGGGGGGGGGGCGTGGATCCCCCCGACACTAACATGGGGTCCACACACATGATGGGTGTCACAGCACCAGCATCCTGTGGTCACCTCCCCCGTTGAGTCTACTTCCTGTGGGACATTCAAAGGAGCAGACCAATGATGGCGTGTGATGAGGGACATGTGTGTGTGTGTGTCCTCTGGTAACGCCGCTGTGCTAAAGCGTCCGCGGGATTAAACATAATCCTAGCATAGAGATAAAATGGCATTTAGCGCCACGGGATGCTAATGACTAGGCGAGCTAACAGCACGTGTGGGCGTTAACCTTTCAACTTCGCCAATATAAGCGCTTCAGGAATCAGGAAATGACACTAGAAACACCAGAACCCACGAGAATGTTTTGTCCACGCGGACGCCGCGGATGGCGCTAATTCTCACAGTTTCCAAAAGCCTCCAGCTTTTGCCTCAGAGCGGTTTGTGAGCTACTGACGCCATGGGCTGACGCACACATGCTAGCTTGTCCCGCCGTCCTTTGGCGCTATACGCTACACACCAACATGTGGTGGATGTCACGGCCTTGAGGAAGGGGAAGTGACACAGAAGTGGACACTGATCTGATAATATATCAACCAATTCATTCTGCTCTCTTTAAGCGAGTTACAGTTTCTCCATGAAAGGGAAACAATAGAGGTGCTATATACCTGTAAATATATATCATCCATCCATATATACAACATATCCTATTATAAAGGCCTATCCAATTCATCTGGTTTATATTACCGCTGTATAACAATACGTATCCGTTATATGACCAGCAGAATGTGGGGAGGAGGAGGAGGAGGAGGAGGAGGAGGGAGAAGAGGAGGGATGAGGAGGAGGGATGAGGAGGAGGAGGGATGAGGAGAAGGGAGAAGAGGAGGAGGGAGAAGAGGAGGGATGAGGAGGAGGGATGAGGATGAGGAGGGATGAGGAGGAGGAGGGAGAAGAGGAGGAGGGATGAGGAGGAGGGAGAAGAGGAGGAGGGGAGAGGAGGACAAGAAGAACGAGGAGGGAGGATGAGGGATGAGGAGGAGGAGGGATGAGGAGGAGGGATGAGGAGGAGGGATGAGGAGGAGGAGGGAGAAGAGGAGGAGGGATGAGGAGGGGGGAGAAGAGGAGGAGGGATGAGGAGGAGGGAGAAGAGGAGGGATGAGGAGGAGGGATGAGGAGGAGGAGGGATGAGGAGGAGGGAGAAGAGGAGGAGGGAGAAGAGGAGGGATGAGGAGGAGGAGGGATGAGGAGGAGGAGGGAGAAGAGGAGGAGGGATGAGGAGGAGGGAGAAGAGGAGGAGGGGAGAGGAGGACAAGAAGAACGAGGAGGGAGGATGAGGGATGAGGAGGAGGAGGGATGAGGAGGAGGAGGGAGAAGAGGAGGAGGGATGAGGAGGGGGGAGAAGAGGAGGAGGGATGAGGAGGAGGGAGAAGAGGAGGAGGAGGGGAGAGGAGGACAAGAAGAACGAGGAGGGAGGAGGAGGAGCAAACAGTCAGGCGGAACAGATAGCTCACTCACAGCAGACAGACTGTTTCTCCAGCAGAAGAATCTGTTATCTCTCTTGTCACGCCTCATCCGCCCCTGAAAGAGAGAGAGAGAGAGAGAGAGAGAGAGAGAGAGAGAGAGAGAGAGAGAGAGAGAGAGAGAGAGAGAGAGAGAGAGAGAGAGAGAGAGAGAGAGAGAGAGAGAGAGAGAGAGATGTTACTGTACCCTAGCTGCCATATGGCTGTCACTCTCCCACAGACTGACTGAAGACTCCATCACCTCCACCCAACACACAGACAGACTGAAGACTCCATCACCTCCACCCAACAACACTCTCCCACAGAAAATTTAAGACTCCATCACCTCCACCCAACAACACTCTCTCACAGACAGACTGAAGACTCCATCACCTCCACCCAACAACACTCTCTCACAGACAGACTGAAGACTCCATCACCTCCACCCAACAACACTATCATACAGAAATCTGAAGCTCAGCTCAGAAACCATCTGAGCTGGACTCAAGAATCCTCCGCCTGTCAAAATCTTTTGCTGCTACCGAGACCTGGAGAAGAGGCTGCACCACCTGATGGACAGACGGAGAGAGAGAGAGAGAGAGAGAGAGAGAGAGAGAGAGAGAGAGAGAGAGAGAGAGAGAGAGAGAGAGAGAGAGAGAGAGAGAGAGAGAGAGAGAGAGAGAGAGAGAGAGAGAGAGAGAGAGAGAGAGAGGAAGAGATGGAGATATATATGCGGAGATAGATGGAAGAGAGGGATGGAAACAGATGGAGAGAGAGAGACTGAGAGAGGTATGAGAGGGATATATTAAGAAATAGATATGGAGGACGATATGAGAGAGAGGGAGAGAGCGAGAGAGATATTAAAGAAACAAACTCGAGAGACAGATCACGATTAAGCTTTAAACTTTACTCTCAAAGCTTTGAACTCCACCCGCACTCTGCCAAAGGATCCCTAAGAAATATGGCTTATTAATGGAAAGTAATTTGGTGGTTGATTCGCTGTACGTGAGGAAATTACAGACGACATTGTACCCACGTCCAAACTTTTCCTTTTGGCCGGACCGACGAGGGTTATTGAAAAGGCTGTGCGGCCGACCGCGTGAACAGAACAAGACGGGGAAGTGAAAGTGGGCTTCTGCTCCGTGCGCCCGTAAGGAAAAAAGCATTGTTGAAACCTGCCTCCTCCATCCCTCCTGACTCCTCTTGCACCTTCTCTGCGAAATGCATTTAGTCTGTACATTTCTCTCTCTGTTTGCCCTCCATATTGTCTCTGTTGCCCGCCCTTTCATATCCGTGTGTGTGTGGAGGGGATCAAACAGAGTTCATTACGACGTGTGCTCAACAGAAGAAGAGGTGAGACCATCAGATAACGTCTGATTCTCCTCCCTTCGGATCGCTTCCTCCGTGACGCAAGACTATCAACTATAAAAAAGAATAAAACACTGGACTGTTCCCATGAAACTTTTGAAAGTTTTTAAACATTTTATTGTAAGTTCACTTTCATTGTCCAACGAGGCTATTCATCTACAAACTATATTTGATCTATTAGGTAAAAGGGTTTTTAATACAAATAATGCAATTGGTTTCATGAAAGTTGAATTATGAACTCTAAACTAAATGGTCAATAGGTCCGTGTTGGATTATGATTACTTACTCCAATACTTTAGTGCTTAAGGTTATTTAGTATTTAAAAATCACTTATTTTTCTGGGGGATGCGAGCCCCTTGTATTGCAGATGGATGTTGAAGGCGAGGGGTTCGTCCCTTGCCAGCAGGCTGAGTAAGTATGCTCTCCTCATTCGGTCCATGGGGGCTTCCTTTGTCTGCCGCAAGGCCAGACTATTTAGTATGATTACAAGTGGTCAGGGACGGCCGGTTCCTCATACTCCCATAAAGGGAGGCTTGCCTTTCACGTGTCTTCGTCACAAACCATGGTAAAGCGTCACTACTGGGTACTGATCAGGGTTGGTACGGTTCACAGGAACATTATTACGGATACAGAAGGTGTGTTTCAGATGATGGTTTGGTAAACCCCAACCATGCTTTTAAAGACACGTTTTCTCTCTGAAAGGAAAGCAGGAAAGCAACAGCTGAACCGATCACCTCAATGTGCTTATATTGTTAAATAGTATCCGTATATCCGTATATTTATATAGCTTTACCCGTATATGCATAATACACTTGCTGTTTGGTTTAAACTGCCCCTTCATTCCCTTGTAGTATGTTCAAAATGATCACCAATCACAGAAAACAGGTAACTAAGCTTATTAAAGACACGGCTTACGCCTTACTTATGATCCTCATGATTTAACATGAGGCTTTCATACGTCTTAGCTTCAGCATTATCAAGAAACAAGCAGCAGCTCGACCTCAACTGGCTTCACTAAATAAAATTAATAAAAACAGAAACAAATCGCATTTGCAAACAAACCCCCACACAAAAGCTTGTGTATTCTCTCCCTCCCAAACCGCTAAAACACTGTTTTTCATCCGAAACTAAATAGAACTCAAAAACAAAGTAGCCTCCTGACCTCGGGTCGCTGGAAGCCTCACAAAGACGTTTCTTACGGTTCTGCGGGGGAGAGAACTGAGAGAATCGAGAGAACCGTCCTCCATGACCAACATTACCCACAACAACACAACACCAGGAAGGTCACACGCGTTTCTGACACACACGCACGCATGCACACACACACGCACACACACACACACACACACACACACACACACACACACACACACACACACACACACAAAGATGCAGCTTGTGTGTCTTGCATTGAGATGTTGATTGGTTTGGGGACTTTTTTTTTATATTTCTACATCCCCGTTTCGCCGGAGAAAAACTATTCAGCCGCCACGAAAACAAGAGAAGAAAAGTGTTTCCAGCCTCCCCGCCGGGGGGAAGGCCAGGGCGAGGCCGAGATCGAGGCCGAGAGGTATCGGAGGGAACCGGAGCTAAAGAGCGGTGAGGTCGGGACGGCGTGTGCGACTGTACTCAAAGGACGGGGAAAAGCATGGTTGAGGGACGTTTCTCTTAAGACTCAAAGCGCGGTTGAGGGACGTTTCTCTTAAGACTCAAAGCGCGGTTGAGGGGCTACGACACTCCCCACCCCGTTGGATGACAGCAAACCGGTTCATTCCCGTGTTTCAGCACTTGTTGTGGTGTTGTTGCCTCATGTTGTATTACACAAAACAACAGTTGTTAAAGCGGTTCATATCGGCGACACGCCGCCTCCTAAACCTCGCCGTGGTTTCCGGATGTTTTGAGCTCCACGTCTGACAAACTCCATAAACTCTGTAACATAAAAACGAAAGCTAGGCGTGCGACCGGTAGCATAACCCCTGACCTTAGGCCTGAGCTTCAATAGGGGACTCCGGCGTGTCCCAGGGGGCGGGGGGCCAGGGCTCTGCCAGGAGGTGATAATGTCGTTATTCCACGGAGCGTACGGTTGATAATAGCAGACAGACGGAGCAGCTTTTAGAAAGGACACGGGTCGTCCTCCGCAGCCCGGAGCCGCTTCCCGTTAGACTCGCTTTGGGCTCCGCCGGCTCCGGCTGATTAATGTCCTTCGGGCCGTCCGTCAACCGTTGCCAGAGAAATGCTAATGCATAAAATTCATTAGCTCATACTTTCGGGGTCCACCATATCGATTCTGGACACGGACGAGGGATCTGGGGACGCCATTAGGAGGGGGTTTGGGTTGGGGTTTTCTTTTTTTGTGAATTTGGCCTCGCTGAAGTAATATTTGTGGACAGCTGAGAGATGGAGACGGCCAGAGTGATGTATTTACTCTAATGAGTCATGGTGGCCGTCGGAGAGGTCTTACCGCACAGATGGAGGGAATCCAAGGCCCTCATTAAAGGCGCTGTGAGGTATTCCCGGTCTTGTATTAGGGTGGTCATTTGTGGTTTAATGCCGGATTGATCCCTCTATGATGGGAGACAACGGGGTGACAGGTCTTGAGCCGCATATCCTCCGTAGACAACACAGCGCTGTGTGCTGCTGGGTCCTGTATTGTCAGTGAGTCTGCGTGGACCAGGCGGACTACACAGGAGCTTGGTAAGCAGGTACAGGTACGTCCAGGACGACCAGTGCAGAGGTTTCTGTTATACTGTCTCTATCCACTACGCGTATAGTACATTACCGTCCATGTCGTGTCGGAAAATAGAAAGCCCCGCTTCCTCCATT
>CM051006.1:1000031-1085031 GCA_027704905.1 Muraenolepis orangiensis
AGGAGGATGGAGAGGGAGGAGGAGGGAGAGAGGAGGGAAAGGTAGGAGAGGGTGTAGGAAGTGGAAGATAAGGGGGAGGAGGAGCAGGAAGTTGATACTAACCGATGAAGAGGGCTGGGGAACAGCCAGCTTGTGTATTACAAATGATGGACATTTTATTTAGTTTGTAATCCAATGTAGCACTAAACTAATTGAGTTTCCATGAGCTCATGTGTATTCAAAACAATACACAATAGAATAATAATATGAATGATCATTGGTCCAATGACGCCTCGTTTAGCTGAAATGGGGCACAGATTGTAAACTACTAAATAAGAGCGTTCAGCTCATTCAGCTCAACGATGGTGATGACTTTTCAAAATGTGCTCCTATTAGAGGTATTCATATTTCACTGAATTCAAAGAGATGTTCTCAGGGCTAATGACTAACGGGAAAGATAAAATATGAAAGTGGAGCAGAGGGTTTGAAATGGAGGGATTCTTCTGTATGGAGAGGACATGGAGGGTTGAAACTCTTCAACTCAAAATGTACAGCTTATAATAATTCACACAACGACACCTGACCCCATTGTACAGAATCAGGAGTGCAGCCTTTTATAAAACGCTTTACAAGTCAAGTCTCACATTCACCCATTCACCCATTCACCCATTCTCCCACCGACGGCGGAGTCAGCCATCAGGGAGACGGCCAGCAGCAGTTAGGGTTAGGGGGTCTTGATCAGGGACACCTCCACAGGTTTTGCTAGGAGGAGCCGGGGGATCGAACTAGCGACCTTCCGGTTGTGAGGCGACTGCTCTACCTCCTGAGCTATACTGCCGCTCCCCACATGTTAGGTTCTCCCACATGTTGTTGTTTGGTGCTTTGTCAAAGCACTTTGGAACCAAAGCGTAATAAGAAGTAAACACTGAATAAATGTTAATTGGGTCTTACTTCACTCAAAATTTTCAGTTCCACTTCTTCATCCCCACGTGTGGACCAGGAGGTCAGGGGTCAAAAGGTTACATGGAGACGACCTTCCTCATAGCAGGTGACCCCTGGATGACAGGAAAGGAAATAATTAACTTTTTCGGAGTGCAAAACAGAGCCAAGGCTCTGAGGAAGACCTTGGCTCCCGGGAGCCTCAAGCAACAGACTGAGGAAGAACACTACGGAGAGGTCACAGAACCATGCAGAAGAAGACACAGTGATGAGAGAGAGACCATAACAGGAAGAGTGAGAGGAGAGGAGGGGAGAGGAGAGGGGGGGAGGGGAGAGAGGAGAGGGGAGGAGGGGAGAGAGGAGAGGAGGGGAGAGAGGAGAGGGGAGGAGGGGAGAGAGGAGAGGGGAGGAGGGGAGAGAGGAGAGGAGGGGAGAGAGGAGAGGGGAGGAGGGGAGGGAGGAGAGGGGAGGAGGGGAGAGAGGAGAGGAGGGGAGAGAGGAGAGGAGAGGAGGGGAGAGAGGAGAGGAGAGGAGGGGAGAGAGGAGAGGGGAGGAGGGGAGAGAGGAGAGGAGGGGAGAGAGGAGAGGGGAGGAGGGGAGAGAGGAGAGGAGGGGAGAGAGGAGAGGGGAGGAGGGGAGAGAGGAGAGGGGAGGAGGGGAGAGAGGAGGAGGGGAGAGGGAGAGGGAGGAGGGAGAGAGGAGAGGGAGGAGGGGAGAGAGGAGAGAGGAGAGGGGAGGAGGGGAGGGAGGAGAGGAGGGGAGAGAGGAGAGGGGAGGAGGGGAGAGAGGAGAGGAGGGGAGAGAGGAGAGGGGAGGAGGGGAGAGAGGAGAGGAGGGGAGAGAGGAGAGGGGAGGAGGGGAGAGAGGAGAGGGGAGGAGGGGAGAGAGGAGAGGAGGGGAGAGAGGAGAGGGGAGGAGGGGAGAGAGGAGAGGGGAGGAGGGGAGAGAGGAGAGGGGAGGAGGGGAGAGAGGAGAGGAGGGGAGAGAGGAGAGGGGAGGAGGGGAGAGAGGAGAGGAGGGGAGAGAGGAGAGGGGAGGAGGGGGAGAGAGGAGAGGAGGGGAGAGAGGAGAGGGGAGGAGGGGAGAGAGGAGAGGGGAGGAGGGGAGAGAGGAGAGGGGAGGAGGGGAGAGAGTGGTGGTTCTGTGAAGACAGTGATTTGGCGCTGATGACAAAGGGAGAAAAACACGTAGAACAGACTTTGAGTTGTGAGTTCAGACTGGTGGCTCTGGTGACGCCTGGGCATCCACCGGGAGTTCCAATATTACTTTGATTGGACACAAAGGGCGGCCATTTATTAAATTACAAGTTATTTGAATGATTATTCTTCCTCGTCCTTTGAACAACTTGAACAACATCATAACTTCCGACTGCAGGGTTCCATCATGTGTGTAAAATATGATAACAATACAACAACACTCAAAAGCACAAACACTGTGAGTGTTTCACTTTGACCAGGTGTGAATTCGGACAACTGATGTCGTCATCTGGCTAGGAGGCCGCCTGCAGGTGCAGGTGGCGGACGTTGGGCATCGAACCCGGAACCTTTCATATTTAGCTATCCACTAGCCCATCCCGCTACAAGTTTCAGTTGTTTTGTTATGTGTTGAGTATGCTAATTACACAAGTAGCACATGAAACCACCCAGCTCAGCCAGAGCTGCGTGTGTTTTGTTCAAAGTGTCACACACACACACACACACACACACACATACACACACACACACACACACACACACAAAGATAACCAACATTCCAACAACTCCCAGTCACACATGCACACATACCCACACATACACACACCCCACACACACACACACACACACACACACACACACACACACACACACACACACATACACATACACCCCCCCCACACACACATACCCACACACGCACACACGCACACACACACACACACACACACACACACACACACACACACACACACATACACGCACACACGCACACACACACACACCACACACACATACACGCACACACATACACGCACACACCCACACACACACACACCCTCCCCCCCACACACACACCTGTTTCTCTGTTGTTGTTGGTCCTGAATAACTGGTTGGGTTGATACCGACCGCCTCCCGTAGGACGTGCGCTCAGATCGGTGTCTGCTTACACACTTTACTTTACTTTGCTTTCACTTTGTTTTGTTTCAGTCACTCGGCGGTGAGTCACGTCGCCGTGGTGTCGGCGGATAACCCGATGATTATGACGAAACACATTAAAGCGTTTTATGAGCTGCTCATTCTAATGTGTTTTTATTTCCCATTCGCGTCATTTCATTTTATCGAGTTGTTTGTGGCGAATGAGTCAGTCGGTGAAGTTCACCTGGACATGAAACACGGTGAAATACCTGTTGTTGTGAGTCCGTGGGTATTATAATGTGTTGTGTTTAACTGATGTTTAAGTACATTGCATAGGTAATCATTATAATACTATTTGATAGTTCATTAGTACTATATTACTCTTACATAATATAATATTAATACTCTAATTTGTAATAGAATTTCTGTACAATACGTGTCATTTAGTATTTGCCAGTAGAGATGGTGAGAACTATTTCATGACTCAACATAAAACCACATGGAATTACTTGAATTAGCTATTGATTAGCTGAATAGATTAGAGTTTGAGTTTAAAACAGCCATCATTAGTCTCATTGTAACGCAGTGTAATGCCCTCTGAGTTAGAGAGCTAAATAACAGTGCAAGGTGACACCAAGAACAACCAGAACAACAGGTGTGGCTCTGCTCCAATGGCACGACGGCACACGAGGAGGAGGTATGAGCTCCCGTCTGTCCACAGACTCACCCGCACAACGACACAAGGAACCAGGACCCTACGGCGACCCATGGCTACCTGTCCCTCCAGGTAAAGACACCTCCAGTCCTCACATTCTTATATGGAGCATGTATATAGCAGGGCTTCAAGCGCATCTGCAAGTTGCCTGTTAACCTCAATGTTGACATAGAGTCTGATTTAACTGAAGGCTCCTTTCTGATTGCCTGATCTCTCTGCTGCTGAGATTCTGAATTCATATTTTCTTATTTCCAGAGAACGTTATTGTCGACTTACTACTTACACAATATAAGAGCAGAGCAAAGAGCAATGTGTTGTTTCATATATATTACGGTATATATATATATATATATATATATATATATATATATATAGGTCATACTTTCTATGACCTTTGTATGCACAGTGTAATACAATGTAGACTATATATGTTGTGTTTCAGTGACAATGGAATATATCTGTTGCGTGTCGTTTGCACAGCCTTTCTAAGCACAGGTGAGACACACACGCATGCACGCGCATGCATGCACACACGCACACGCGCGCACACACACACACACACACACACACACACACACACACACACACACACACACACACACACACACACACACACACACACACGCCTTGATTATCTGCAGCCAACAGCGCGTGGTTTCCACTCGAGCCGCGGCGCTGCGTACCTCCAGGTACTAACTCGCCTGTTGCGTTGCCATGGCGCACGCAGGCTCATCCAATCAGATTAGACACAGGTCCTACCCCCCCCCCCCCCAGACGCCCGTCGACTCCCTGGTGGAGCGAAAGATGAGCTAATGTACCGTCGCTGTGCGCCGGGCCGGTGAACTTCTGTCTCCATCAGAAGCATCACAGTGGTTGGTTGTGATTTGACGTGCTAATGCTCCGCCGGCTGGCCGCGCCATGAACTCCAAACGTCCGCACAAACTAAAAAACACGATAACAATAAGCAGCACCCGGTCAGCGGGAAGGGGACCACGGCGACGACAGGCGACGGTCCCCTTTCAATGAGTTTGTGGAATTGGATTTCCTCGTACTTGGGACACACGGCACAACTAATCATGAACCTTGCATTGCTGTGTGGACGGGCAAAAAGTACATACTGTATCTGAGAAGAGAGGCACATAGATTAGATTAGATTAGATTAGATTAGATTAGATTAGATTAGATTAGATTAGATTAGATTCTAATGTATTGTCATTTCACAGTACAGAGAAAATAATTTGGCATCTAACCAGAGTGCAAATGTTGCACATAACCCTCGGAACCTTGATAATTAAGGCCCAGCTTCTACTCCGTGTGGTGCGCTGGTTTTTAATCAGGTCTGGGCCTGAAAGTGGATCACAGCAGAGAATTGGTGATAAAAAAAACATAGAGAAAGGAGACATTTCACTGACTATACTAGATCCATCGCTTTTATTGGCCATTTGCAACAAAGTCCAGTGGAACGCTTACTACCCATTCCCTCCAGCAGAATACATTTACTAAAACCATACAATACTATACTATACTAAACTATGCAATACTATACTATAAACAACACTATATACTATACACTATAGACAAACGATCTACTATATACTACCCTACTATATACTATGAACAACACTATATACTACCTACTATATACTACACTAAATACAACACTATACTATAACAATACTATACACAATAGAAAATAACCATAAAGTGACTGATAGATGAAACAGTATATCACTATATCCATATGATATTCACATGATATACATATGGATATAGTGATATACATATGATATACATATGATATACATATGATATACATATGGACATATGGATATAGTGATATACATATGATATACATATGGATATAGTGATATACATATGGATATAGTGATATACATATGATATACATATGATATACTTATGATATACATATGATATACATATGGACATATGGATATAGTGATATACATATGATATACATATGGATATAGTGATATACATATGATATACATATGATATACATATGATATACATATGATATACATATGGACATATGGATATAGTGATATACATATGATATACATATGGATATAGTGATATACATATGATATACATATGATATACATATGGATATAGTGATGTACATATGGATATAGTGATATACATATGATATACATATGGATATAGTGATATACATATGGATATAGTGATATACATATGGATATGGTGATATACATATGATATACATATGGATATAGTGATATACATATGGATATAGTGATATACATATGATATACATATGATACAGTGATATACACATGGATATAGTGATATACATATGATATACATATGGATATAGTGATATACATATGATATACATATGGATATAGTGATATACATATGGATATGGTGATATACATATGATATACATATGGATATAGTGATATACATATGGATATAGTGATATACATATGATATACATATGATACAGTGATATACACATGGATATAGTGATATACATATGATATACATATGATACAGTGATATACGGATATAGTGATATACATATGATATACATATGATACAGTGATATACATATGATACAGTGATATACATATGGATATAGTGATATACATATGATATACATATGGATATAGTGATATACATATGATATACATATGGATATAGTGATATACATATGATATACATATGGATATAGTGATATACATATGGATATAGTGATATCCATATGGATATGGTGATATACATATGGATATAGTGATATACATATGATATACATATGATAAACATATGGATATAGTGATAACATATGGATATAGTGATATACATATGGATATGGTGATATACATATGGATATAGTGATATACATATGATATACATATGATACAGTGATATACATATGGATATAGTGATATACATATGATATAGTGATATACATATGATATAGTGATATACATATGGATATAGTGATATACATATGATATAGTGATATACATATGGATATGGTGATATACATATGGATATAGTGATATACATATGATATACATATGATACAGTGATATACATATGGATATAGTGATATACATATGATATACATATGATACAGTGATATACATATGGATATAGTGATATACATATGGATATAGTGATATACATATGGATATAGTGATTTACATATGGAAATAGTGATATAGTGATTTACATATGGATATAGTGATATAGTGATTTACATATGGAAATAGTGATATAGTGATTTACATATGGATATAGTGATATAGTGATTTACATATGATATAGTGATATAGTGATTTACATATGGATATAGTGATATAGTGATTTACATATGGATATAGTGATATAGTGATTTACATATGGATATAGTGATATAGTGATTTACATATGGATATAGTGATTTACATATGGATATAGTGATATACATATGATATACATATGATAAAGTGATATACATATGATATGAGGGCTGGGAGTGGAACACCCTGACCCTGGATGTCCCTACAGCAGACAGAGCCCTGGGGGACCTCCCCAGGTCCGGCACTAGGGACTCTCCCCTCCTGTAATGCATGTTTGCGCTGATGATACGCAGGTTTATGCCGGGGTCTGCTGCTGACGTCCGGCGGGCCCCAGACCGTCCGGAGGGCCGAGGGCGAGGCCGTGACCCTGGGATGTACCTATGCGTGGGGCCCCTCCGACAGCGGAGACCTGGACATAGAGTGGTCCCTGGTCAGCCCCGACGCCACGGTGAAAGACCAAATGGTAGGAGCTCAGACAGGGTCCCCTGAGTGTGACGCTAGCGCTAAGAGCCCTTTGGAAGGCTGCTTCTCTACGGATCCCTCGCCGCTCTACAGCTAGTGTTGTGTTCTAAGCTCAGCTCTAAACATGTACTGTAGCTAGCTAGCGGTTTGTGCTTGAATGCTACGACTGTTCTCAGCCTCACTTGTAAATCACTAAACGGATAAAAGCATCTGCTAAATGAACAAATACAAGAGTAAATAAACTAAGTAAATGATCCACCAATGTATGTCGACTCTACCGCCAATGTGCTAATTAATTGCCGCTAATCGCTCTGCTATTTACCAGTCGTCCATGACATTTTTTAAGCAAAGCGGATGTTGGATTTAGACGATTTAGAAGATGTCACTCGGGAGAAGGTGAGATGAGAAGACATCAGAGTTTTTAGAACATGTTTCCAGGTTGGGCCGTGGACATTGGGGAATGGAATCCACAACCTTCAGGCAGGGAGTGGAAGTGGACATTGTTACACATTAACATCTAGTTCGATTTTGTGGATGTTTTTATTCAAAGCGACTCAAAGGTGAGGAGGCTAAGAACAATGGAAACAATATTGGACCCACCGCAAAAATATATGGGTTACGTGACTGGGTTCTAAAAACAGAAAACCAACAGGATGATTGCAGAGTAGCTCTGACCCAGAACAAAAGGCTATTAGGTTATTAAAAAAACATATTATTTCATGCTCCTCCGATATATATGTGTTCGGGCCAATTAGAGACATGATCCCCAGGAGTCTCAAGTTTCACCTTGAAGTAAAAGTATAAAGAGGAAAGCAAGCAGAGAGACTTTGAGGAGACCCTTCAGAGCAGAGCTGTATGCGTCCTGATCACCTGGTGTCAGGTGAGGCCTTCAGACGCTATCAGAAGGAACCCATTGGAACCGGACGACAGCCCATGTTTAGAGGGACTACTTTCTGTCGGTTTACATTTTCAATCTAACAAAACCATTTATTTGTTCACCCCCTCAATCTGTTGGAAGGTATGTAGCACGGCAGAATGACTATGACTACCGTCAGCAGCCTGGAGGCTAGGGCCTTCTAGAGCATAGGGCTAAACATGGAGCTTCCTTCTGTCTGTCCAGCGTCCATCCAGCTGCACGCATCTATTCCCATAATGTGCAATATGCAAAAAAGAGCAATAAGAATAGTGAATAATGTAGGATATCACTAACACACCAAAGCACCGTTCCTAAAGTCACAGACTGGAATTCAGAGATTTAGTGGATTACAAAACTGCCCAAATTCTGTATAAAGCGAGACATAATCGACTTCCAAGTAATATCCAAAAACATGTTTGAAGAAAGAGAAGGAGGGGGCTCAAGTCAAGAGGGAGATGGAATTTGATACAAACCACTCTGAAAGGTATCTGCATATCTGTCTGTCTGTGGGGTGAAGCTGTGGAATAGATAACCTGATCACATCAAAGACATTTTAAATGTTGCACAATTTTAAAAAAATGATTAAAAAAAAGATTCTTGACAGGTTAACATTGGATGGAATAAAGTGTCAAAAGTGAAACTATTTAATATTATTTTTTGAGTAAATTTTGTTTTATTTGTAAGGGTTTCAGTCAGCCAGGTCTCCTGTTTGGACCTTGTATATACGATTGATATAATACAAGATATAATACCATTGTCTTATAAACCTATTCATTCATTCATCCCTGGCCGGTTCTCCTCCAGCTGCTGTCCTACAGCCACGGGATGAAGTACTTCCACGGCGTCACCGACGGCGGCGACTTCTCGACGGCCGACCCCTCCCAGGGGGACGCCTCGCTCTCCATCCCGGTGCTCTCGCCCGCCCACGCCGCCACCTACCAGTGCAAAGTCAAGAAGTCGCCCGGGGTGGACATGCGCAAGGTGACCCTGGTGGTCATGGGTAAGACTTGGCGGGAGGCCGGCTAGCGTAGGACCGTTGGTATGGTTAGTGTAAGGGCTAACCGCACACCGCTAACCACACCCAAAAGGAGCATCTGTGTGTATTCTGTACAGGCTTACAGTCGAGCAGGCATGCCTAGCTTATTTATTAATATCATAAGTATGATATAATATTAATACTTAATATTTTTCAAAAATATTAATTTTGGCCCCAGCCTACTACCTTCTAATTAAGTCAGCTTGACACATGGATCGGCCAATAATAAACAATTGTTCTTTTTGCAATTCCCAAGCGTCGTTAATTAACATTTACTTCATGGCTACGAAGCGCCGCTGTATAAGTTTATCAGTCAGGATTCTCCGTGTAAATTGAGGTCAACTCCGCTCGAATTCTTTAGAGAAACGGACGAGCGCCGCCTGGGTATCCGTGGCGATGGAATCTGGGGGGAATTATTCTTCATTTATATTTCCTTTCAGAAAAGCCCTCGGTGCCCAAGTGCTGGATAGAGGGACCCGACACGGTGGGAGAGGCGCTCTCCATGCACTGCCAGTCCTCCGCGGGCTCGGCGCCATTACGGTACGCGTGGAGCAGAGGGCGGGGAGGCCCGCTGCCCACAGCACTCACACAGAGTAAGCCTGCCCTCTGGCGGTGGCACCCCGCAACTGCATATCAAATAACAACGTGTGTGTGTGTGTGTGTGTGTGTGTGTGTGTGTGTGTGTGTGTGTGTGTGTGTGTGTGTGTGTGTGTGTGTGTGTGTGTGTGTGTGTGTGTGTGTGTGTGTGTGTGTGTGTGCAGACAGTATACGCGCTGAACCGTAACTTAATTAAACACCTGCTCTCAATAGAAGCTCCGTTTCTGTGGTTGTAATGAAATAAGTAATAGGCATATCTCGTCTATGGTTACCAAACAATGTGTGTGTGTGTGTGTGTGTGTGTGTGTGTGTGTGTGTGTGTGTGTGTGTGTGTGTGTGTGTGTGTGTGTGTGTGTGTGTGTGTGTGTCGCCAGGTCCCGTCCCTCCAGCCGGTGGGAGCGGACCCCTGGTGATCGGGAACCTGTCTCTGGGCCTGGCGGGGAGCTACCTCTGCACGGTGTCCAACGACGTGGGGGAGGGGAGCTGCAGGGTCCACCTGGTGGCCAACAAACGTACTACACGATATTCATATATTACCTCATGAATATTCATATATGACCTCATGAATATTCATATATTACCCCGAACCAGGGGTGGCCAGTTACGAAGTAGTGTGTAGTGTGTACTTCAGTACATTTTTCGAGTATCTGTAGGCTACTTTACACTAATACATTTTAGATATGTTTCCCCTATTGTTAGGAATGAAATGCAGTTATGACTTCTGGTGACGAGTTACATTCCAGTCCATTACTCTACATTACATTACACTACATTACATTACATTACATTACATTACATTACATTGCGTTACATTACATTACACTACATTACACTACATTACATTACATTACATTACATTACACTACATTACATTACGTTACGTTACATTACATTACATTACATCACATCACATTACATTACATTACACTACATTACATTGCGTTACATTACACTACATTACATTACATTACATACATTACACTACATTACATTACATTACATTACACTACATTACATTACATCACATTACACTACATTACATTGCGTTACATTACACTACATTACACTACATTACATTACATTACACTACATTACACTACATTACATTACACTACATTACATTACATCACATTACACTACATTACATTGCGTTACATTACACTACATTACACTACACTACATTACATTACACTACATTACACTACATTACATTACACTACATTACATTACATTACACTACATTACATTACATTACATTACACTACATTACATTACATTACATTACAGTCATTTAGCAGACGCTTTTATCCAAAAGTCAAACAGCCAACAACAAATGGACAACAGCATCTGCTAAATGACTGGAATGATGTGATGTAATGTAGTGTAATGTAATGTAATGTAATGTAATGTAGTGTAATGTGATGTGATGTAATGTGATGAGTGATGCCCCTGGTTGTTTGGGTGTGTTCCTCAGCCCCGAGCCGGGCCGGGGTCGTGGTGGGTACCGTGGTGGGCTCCCTCCTCCTCCTCATCCTCCTCCTGCTCCTCCTCTGGCTCCTGGCCTGTAAACTCAGCGCCAGGCGCCGCGAGGAGAAGGACTTCTCCAATGACATCAGGTACACCAGTCGCCATTAGGGACCTGCCTTGGGAAAACCTGAGTGGGTCGATTCGCTCGTCGGTTAATTGAGTCTATAAATTATGCATTGATTGACTCAATTATCTCTCTCTCTCTCTCTCTCTCTCTCTCTCTCTCTCTCTCTCTCTCTGGGGAGTAAGCATTCCAATGTACTTGTTACAAATGGCCAATAAATCTCTCTCTCTCTCTCTCTCTCTCTCTCTCTCTCTCTCTCTCTCTCTCTCTCTCTCTCTCTCTCTCTCTCTCTCTCTCTCTCTCTCTCTCTCTCTCTCTCTCTCTCTCTCTCTCTCTCTCTCTCTCTCTCTCTCTCTCACACATCTGGATTGTATGACTACAGCTAGATTAACGTAAAGGTTTTCCAATAGAAAGCTATCACTCTTGTGATATTAAGCACTTCTGGTGTTTCCAACATGGTCAGGCAGCCTTCTGTTTGTGAATCAATGCCATTTATTATGATTCAAACAGACCGGCTTGTTTCTCAGCCAACAAGAACCAGAACTCCTCGAGCCTGGCCGAATATAACCGAGTTAGACCTACATCTCCTAACAGGCGTATCCGTCAACACAGCCCATCCACAGACGCTAAACGTCATGATTCACAGAGACCCTGTTTAATATCCTAGCTGGATGTTTACACTCACTGAACAGGGTGCTTCAGAAGATATCTCCCCATAACAACATTGCATTAAAAACCCTCAGGGATGGCACCACTCTGTAAATAGGCCTATACATTATTGGCAATTTCAACTGTGAATTAACTCATCGTTTTTTGAGTTCATTTATTTAGCGAGACTGGAACATGACCATTCAAACCCTATGAGATTTGATTCACACATTAGAATTCTATTAATATGCAAACATGAGTGAAAGTCTCGGTCTCCCACCGGCAGTTCTCACTGACAAGCATCACATTTACTGAAAAGAGAGAAACTGAGAGACATTGAATAACTTAGTCCTAAACTGCTTGGAAACTGGTCGGTATCGCCTCAGTGGGACAGACAGACGGACGGACAGACAGACAGACAGACAGACAGACAGACAGACAGACAGACAGACAGACAGACAGACAGACAGACAGACAGACAGACAGACAGACAGACAGACAGACCTGGACTACTCAAGTGAGACCTGGAAGAACTTTACTTGTTTGCTCTGAAACGAGGGGTAGAAAGTAAAACATGGCCGATATTATTATATCCTGGGCAGCAGAGGTCCAACAAGGCACATGGTGGGACGGTTAGAAATTACAACTATTATAAAAAGTTAGAAGAGAACATAATGAGAAAGCTGTGAATACATTTGACAAAATTGGACGATGACGGTTGAAGGTGGCAAATCAATCAACGTTTTAACAAGGATAACACTGACTTAATAATGACCAAAATGGGTCGTTTTTACTAGTTTGGGAAATTGCATGCGATGAATGGATTCGTGGAGCGTCAAAAGTAAAAAGCCGACTAGACGTTTTAAACCCCCGTCCCTAGACCCCATCCATGGAGCCACTGGACTGTGACTCTCTGGTTTTGTGGAGGGAAATGAAATGGTTTCAGAGGATCATTGAGTTTGGACCTTCTGGTTACGAGACGCTCCATCTGGAGCGAGGCTCGTAGAAACACACAATCCAAAAAAAATAAATGCTTCACAGGGTTTTCAGAGAATAATACCGGCTATTTCTCCCACCTCGGAGATAAATCATTGTCATTTCTAGAGAGGCATGTGAATACCAAGCAGGTGTTAAAGTTGACAAACGTTGTCATCGCCACGGCGGAGGATCGTAGCAGCGTTTTGGCAGCAGCCTCGGCGCCTGTTGTGTGCAGAAAAACTTGCATTCAGAAAAACCCACAGCGACAGCCAAGGCGGGGAGGCTGATAATACTGTTGACATATGTAGATGGAGTGTGTTATTAAGAACAGCTTGTAGGACCGAGCTGTTCTTCTTAATAACAAACAGCAGACCAGACAGTAACAAAAATCCTCCTCCTCCCCTGGAAGCCGGTGGACTCTGGGAGGGATACGATGATTAATCCACGCAGGGCCGTCTCTCTGGTCTGACATCCGTCTACTAATCAGATTAGACAGGATCCCCACTCTGGTAATCAGGGGAAAGGCTTCTTCTTCATGGGGACGAGGAACGTGGAGGCAAACGCCTTCCAACATCTCACATTAACCAGCAGATGACTCATCACACATCATCCGGTCAGCAACCGGGAGATGAATTCACATTCAGAATACTGACATCATTAATAATAACATTAACCCTGGGGGGATAGCTTATGTGAGTAGGGGTCAGGAGGGTGTTCTGTAGAAGTGGGTATGGTGGCCGACCATAAGCTGTACCTACTCCTTAAGGACATGTGAGATCTGAGTTCACGGTCTATCCCTTGAGATAAAGGGAGATATGAGCCATGTTTGTTATTATGAGTACAGAGCATTGGGAGCCTGGTTTAATATGTGGAGGCTGTTTCCTGCTGGTTGTAATCAGGGGATCAGACGGCTGGGTTTAGATATGTTGATCAAATCAAAAGTACAACTTTCCGAACTGAACCGTGCAAATTGATTTGGACGATAAAATTCGATCTGCAACTTATTCTCTAACTAAATACGAGCAAGTGATGTTTTCCGTCCCTATTCCATCCAGGTTTGCTATCCCTCTAGAGGATGATATTCATAGTAAATTGTCTCTTTTATAATAAGTTTGCCAGTGGAACCTTGACAAACCCTTACATTGTCAATCCGTTGTAAAGATGGCATGATGTCGAAATGTCGGCTGCTTCTGGCTTTATTTACTCACAATTACACAAAACTTATATAAGCTACTGTTTGCCAAACCTTTTTCTGAACTGAAGTGTTCTTTGTGGACACAGTGGTGTATCTCAGCCTCATAGGAGAACAAACTTAGTTTGAAAAAGGTGTAACAGTGAAACTCAGGCCCGTAAGGTGTTCATGTACACGGCGTCCTCCTCCTGAATCGGTGTTGTTGTGGTGGTCCCAGGGAGGACGCCCTCGCTCCCGTGAGCCGGCCGGGTAGCCGGTCTACCAACAGGAGCTCCAGCCGGGCCCCGGGGGGGAGGTTCAGCCAGGTGTCCAGGCCGGAGGCTCTCTTCACGGAGGACATGCTCCACATCCCTCCCTCCCAGACCACCAGCAGAACCCCCAGACACACGCCGGACCGCTATGACAGCGAGGATGGATATGTGGTCTGATGAGGGCCTCCTGCTGCGCTGGCCGTCCCAGGTGAACCTGTATGTACACCTGGATATTTATCATTGAAAGCTTTTAGAATGAACAAAATGTAGCAGAAGGAATTTACGACAAAGTGTATTTTTTTTTCATACATATACTGTGTTATGACATGAACTGTGAAATTATCTTAATTGTTTTATCGTTATTTTCTGTTTGCTATAATCTTGCCACTCATTGATTATGATATTTATGTTTCTATTGACAGCCGTTTAAGGTCAATGCTGCGTGCGTATGAAATATGAACGTTAATATTTGAACTCTGAATATGTCCTTTTGGTTAGTACTGCACCACAACAAACAGACAAGGCCCCCGCAAACAAAACCACCAGCGTCCTGTTTAGACAAAAAAAGAAATATTTATTTCATCATAGACGTAATTTTGGAAATACTCGACCATTCAAAAAAAAGAAAAGAAATCAAAAAAATGTACACAATTAAGTTATTTATATTTGTTTTCCCGCGTTTTCATGAGGATGTTCAGACAGGGGGTTGAAATATCAACAGCCACACGCCACCGGTGTTCCTTGTTCTCCTCCCCGTCCACTTCACCATGAACAGGGTCCCCTCCTACGACGAGGGTTCCATAGTCCCAAAGCTTCTCCAGCCTTCTCCCCCACGACACCAGACAGTAGGACTTGGGCTGATGATGAGGGCCAGGTGGCCTCTGGAGGAACCCCCAGGTCGTAGATCGAGAGGCGGTTACCGTCGGTTACCATCGTGTTCTACGGTTCCATCCGTCTGGGCTCAGCAGTCGGTGTTTGCGTGCTCCAATCGGACGGTTATTTGGCGTAGCGCTGGGGCTGAAGGGGGTCGGTTCATTTTTGTAGTCCGTAATACACGTTTGGTTCATGGTTGTGAGCTCTGGTTGTATCATGTCTGGAATCGAACAATTGCCTTTAAAAAGGTTGTACACTTTGACACTGTGAACACATTTTACACAAATTGCTGTTTTTTTTAATTAAAATGTCTCTTTCAAAATGGCTGTTTATTACTTCAACGTACAGTAGTTTTAGGATTTATGATTATGAGTAAGTTCAAATTCAATCAATTAACCCTTTTAGTAGTTGGCTCGACCAATACCTCTCATGTGTTTCTCAACTGGACGTGTATGCTTCCACCATCATGTGTGTGGACTACATTTCCTAGCAAGCAACAAGAAAGCCTGTCAACAAGCTTCTAGAACGACATGAGGAACGGCCGGTCTGTGTGCTGAACAGAGGTGGGGGAAGCACCTCCAAACAGATCAGACCCACGCAGAACACCACGGCACTTACACTGGAGAGGATAATACAACGCAGATGTTTACCCACTGAATATTCACCAGACGAGAGAGAGCGGGTACTACTAGTTAACGTGGGTACTACTAGTTAATGCCGGTTAACTAGTTCACAGACAGTGTCGTAACTTCATGTTTAAATAACGCTGGTCTTTCACCGGACCACACGGTGCCCAAATTCACACATGGAACGTGATTAATGTCACCCCACCACCACCACCACCAAGACCACCACCACCATCATCACCACCACCACCATCATCACCACCACCACCACCACCATCATCACCAAGACCACCACCACCACCACCACCATCATCACCAAGACCACCACCACCACCATCATCACCACCACCACCACCACCACCACAGACCACCACCACCATCATCACCACCACCACCACCACTCACCACCACCACCACCATCATCACCAAGACCACCACCACCACCACCTCACCATCACCACCACCACCACCTCCTGGTCGTCTGTAAAATAAGGCAAAGTATGAGGAGATCCAAAACAGAAACAGGATTCCATGCAGACAACAAAAGGTGGTGGGATTTGTGATGGGTGATTTGTGATTATTATAATTATTTGTAACCTTTCTTTTTTTCATTTTTATCATTTTTATAATAACATACAAAGTTTGATTCTGTGCAAATTGAAACAAAACAAAGAAAAAGATAAACAAGACATTTGAAAGAGGGGTGTGGCTATGCAGAGGGTGAAAGGTCAGTCCGTCCAGGTGAGACACAGGGCGGGGGGACAGGTGTGTCCTCGCTGTGCAGCGTCTCATAGGCGTCCGCTCCGGGTGAAACATCCACCACACGCTCCGCCATCTTGTTCTTCCAATGGTTCCAATGGTTACTAAGTGCCCCGCCCCCCCCTGACTCCAGATGCTGTACAGTAGTTTCCTTGGGGTGGAGGAGAGGTGGGCGTGGCCGTGTTATGTTATTGGCTAGTTGATGTTGACTGAGAACAATGACCATTATTCAAAGGCACTGTACTGTACATTGGTCAGGATGTGGTCGTTGGTGTGTGGGTGTGTGTGTGTGTGTGTGTGTGTGTGTGTGTGTGTGTGTGTGTGTGTGTGTGTGTGTGTCTTGCTTGCAAGAAAAAAAGTCATTTGTTCATCCCTCCGTGGGTGTCACCCCCCCCCCAAGGCATCACCATGACAACTAAGGCTAAATCTTCCAGCATGACAACTGAGGATCTGTCTTTTTCTTCTTCTTTTTTTTCGCCACCAAATTATTCGCCGTCACCAAATATCAGTTTGCTTTTTTTTCTTCGTTTTTGTGTTTTAACTTCAGCACAATAATCATTAGCATCTCTATTCAATAAATTATCTATACTGTACATTTAATTCTCCAAGCGTAGACCTGCCGTTGTCAAAGTTAAAGAACCCGCGGTTCTCTGTTCTGTTCAGTGAAGTCCCTTAAACAGGCGGTCCCGTTCTCCGCCCTGTGGGCCACCATAGTGACATCATAGTGACACCGTAGTGACATCATAGTGACACCGTAGTGACATCATAGTGACACCGTAGTGACATCATCATAGCAGAAAGAAGCTAAATCAAAACAATTGAAGGAGAAAATAAAAGCCAAGCCGACTCACAGAAGAAATGGAATAGAAACGCTCTCTGAGTATCCAGCAAAAAATAAAGTTGCCTTTTCTCTTTTTTTCCTCCATTGAGTCGAGTTTCCTGGGAGGACCTGGTCTGAGGACCAGGTCTGAGGACCAGGTCTGAGGACCAGGGGGTCGAAGGTGGGTTCCAACGAGGGAGGGGGAGCGGTTGCTGGCGGCCTCTGGTCCTACTGCACGGCCTCCTCGTCCACGTAGGTGGAGGGGAACCATCCGATCTGCGGGACAGAGACAGGACAGAGACATTGCTGAACGGTACAGCGCCATCTGGTGGAGACGGCAAGCCTTGCTGCAGGACCTTTTCCTCCTAAATATATTAGACCTTGTTTAGGTGGGAAGCTTCCCTGTAATTTAAACAATGGCATAGAATATATATATATATATATATATATATATATATATATATGAGGTTTCTTCACAATCATTTATCTGTAGCTGGTCCACTTCTAGAGATGCAGCCACCAGCACCCTGGCCTGACTCCTCAGGCCTGTTCTGGCCCTTCCTACCCTCGACTATAAAAAGTTTTGACTCTGTGCCACGGAACAATCTAAATAAGGGCGTTCCTTCTGCTCCTTCAGGAGAAGCAGAATGCCTGTTGCCTCCCTGTTCCCTCAGAGTTCTCACACTCCTCCACACACGTTCCACCAGCAGGCCAGAGCCTCCTACATGTCTATTTACAGAGCCAAGAAAGAGCGCTCCACCGAGGAGCTAAATCCAGACTGTGTCAGCATCCGCCTCCCGATGCTCAGACATATTGCGGTCCCTCCCTCCTAGATGAGTTCCAGAGGGCAGGGAGCGCTGGCCACTTTCCTCCCATGTTCTCCACCATTACTTTGGCCATCTGAACCGGAAACATGGACGGACGAGGAGTTATTTTTGGATAAATTGGACGTTTCGATCGAGGTCTTTCTGCCCGGAGACGGCACCAGGGATGTTAAATGTCCCTTCTGCTTCGACGGAACGCTAATTAAGTGGTCCATAGATCAAGTCAGATTGTCTCAATCAGGATTAAGTACTCCATGGTTCCCATGTGTTCGATAGTTGACCTGTGGTTTTGAAGTCAGTTTGGATTGTGTTGAGGAAACCACTTGCCTTTCCCTCTGAAAACACACATTGAATTATCCAAACCCAGACCATCTGCTGCAGGGCTTTGCTGCTTTCAGCTATTAACACATGTTGGATGGAGCTCTCAACTTGGTTCTATGCATGTAATACAAGTCATTAAAACACTAATTTGCTTAGTAATTTAATTAGCTTGACTTACTACTATTGGGACCTGGCACTAAACCGGTTCTAATGTACTGTAGCTACCACTGTAATGTACCGTGTGAAGACTACTGCTACTTGAAGAAATACATTTAAAGGTTGTATTCGGATGACACAGATTTAAGGTAGTAACTCATTGTAACTCATTAACTCAAGTTTCAATGTATTAACTGATAAAGAAAACTGTTTTAAGGTATTAACTCACAAGTAAACAGTTTTAAGGTATTACATTATTAGAAAATAAAAATTTTTATGAGTAGGAACTCATAAGAAATAAGTTTTACGGTAATAACTCTTAAGAGAAATTAGTTTAAATGCATTAACTCCTATTGCTTTAATGTATTATTCACTCTTAAGAGAACAGAGTTTTAAGGTATTACATCTTAAGATAACAGTTTTAAGGTATTAACTCTTAAGAGAGCAGAGTTTTAAGGTATTAACTCTTAAGATAACAGAGTTTTAAGGTATTAACTCTTAAGAGAGCAGAGTTTTAAGGTATTAACTCTTAAGAGAGCAGAGTTTTAAGGTATTAACTCTTAAGAGAGCAGAGTTTTAAGGTATTAACTCTTAAGAGAGCAGAGTTTTAAGGTATTTACTCTTAAGAGTTAAGAGTTTTAAGGTATTAACTTATACGTAAACAGCATTTTAAAGTATGAACTCATAAGTTTACAGAGTTTTAAAGTATCAGCTGATTGAAAACAGAGTTTTAAAGTACCAACTGATAAGAAATCAGAGTGTTAAAGTAGCAGCTGATAGAAGCCAGCGCGTGGGACCCGGCAGTCCAGGCGGTACTCACTCTGCCGTTGGCCTCTCCCTTCCACCAGCCCTGGTCTCCTCCTATCTTGCTGTAGATCTTCACGATGTCTCCCTCCCTCAGAGACAGCTCCCTCATGTCCCGGGCCGCAAAGTTGTACCTGGCCACCGCCGTGTTCACCACCCGCGGAGTGAACACTGGGGGGGGGGGGGGGCAAAGGTCACACAGAGTTGACGTAAAGGTCATACGTTCAGTCCACAACATGTTGAGGAACAGGTAGGGTTAACATGTTGAGGAACAGGTAGGGGTTAACATGTTGAGGAACAGGTAGGGTTAACATGTTGAGGAACAGGTAGGGGTTAACATGTTGAGGAACAGGTAGGGTTAACATGTTGAGAACAGGTAGGGGTTAACATGTTGAGGAACAGGTAGGGGTTAGGGCATCTTATGGACATTCAAACACAGACGTTTTAGGGTTAGCAGAGAATAATATCTGAACACCCTGACCACTATTTGACTTTAGGTTAGGCTACCAACTTGTCAGCTAAGGAATGCTGACATAAGTAACGTAACATCTAAAAACAGCTCCTGGTATTCCCTTTAATACACAGACACCTGTTACAGAGACGTGTTAGGTACATACTGATGTCTCAGTCATGCAACACCTACACCTAAGATGAAGTCAAGGAACAAACGTGAGGAGAACAACTTCACACTGACGGTGTGAGACGAAATGAACTTTCTATCTCCCGAGAGAGAGAGAGAGAGAGAGAGAGAGAGAGAGAGAGAGAGAGAGAGAGAGAGAGAGAGAGAGAGAGAGAGAGAGAGAGAGAGAGAGAGAGAGGGGAGGAGAGAGAGAGAGAGAGAGAGAGAGGAGAGAGAGAGAGAGAGAGAGAGAGAGAGAGAGAGAGAGAGAGAGAGAGAGAGAGAGAGAGAGAGAAGGGAGGAGAGAGGAGAGAGAGAGAGAAGGGAGGAGAGAGAGAGAGAGAGAGAGAGAGAGAGAGAGAAGGGAGGAGAGAGAGAGAGAGAGAGAGAGAGAGAG
The DNA here is from genome assembly GCA_027704905.1 of Muraenolepis orangiensis. Lineage (NCBI taxonomy): Eukaryota > Metazoa > Chordata > Actinopteri > Gadiformes > Muraenolepididae > Muraenolepis > Muraenolepis orangiensis. Next base: position 1,020,975 of record CM051006.1, read on the forward strand.
AGAGAGAGAGAGAGAGAGAGAGAGAGAGAGAGAGAGAGAGAGAGAGAGAGAGAGAGAGAGAGAGAGAGAGAGAAAGAGAGAGAGAGAGAGAGAGAGAGAGAGAGAGAGAGAGAGAGAGAGAGTACCTGACCAAAAGGGAGCTGAGCTCTGAGAAGATGAGAAGTTGAGACCTTGCGGGCTGAGGAAGGAGAAGTTGTAGGAGGCGCAGGAGGCTGCTGGGAGGAGCAAGGAGCACCAGAGGAGGAGGACCAGAGGAGGAGGAGCACCAGAGAGGAGAAGGAGGACCAGAGGAGGAGGAGGACCAGAGGAGAAGGAGGACCAGAGGAGGAGGACCAGAGGAGGAGGAGAAGGAAGTAGATACACAGGTGCCATTAAGCCAGGGGTGGTTACAGACACGGCAAAGCGCGCACGTGCGCACACACACACACACACACACACACCACACACACACACACACACACACACACACACACACACCTGCAGTGAGCACGCAGGCAAACAGAAGGAAGCAGCAGAGCAGCGGTTGAGGGCTGTGGCTAGCGTTTATCGTAGCGCATAGCCTAGCATGCAGCCTAGCGGTTAGCCCAAGCCTGCGGCCGTGTGGTCGTCATGCATGTTAGACAGTTAGACATGTTGGTCGGACTGTGGGGAGATACACATGCTAAGCAGGCTAGACGGTAACTCTCCCTGCACCGTGTAGTAACTTACCTCCCTCAGGTCTCTACACTAAACTTTATATATATATATATATATATATATATATATACCATAAGCACCTTAATACGGGCTGTGCCTTCCTAGAAGTACATTTTAATGATTCATATTTGAATACATAATAATAGTGGGTGTATTTAAGTGTAGTTCTGCACTTCCTAACATAAATGAAAGAGAAACGGACTGCAGTAAGTTCACCTGGAGTTTAAGAAGGAAACAAAACCTGCAGAACATTCAAATGCTTACAGTACAACAAACAAACCAAATCTGATTTGAAAGACAATCTTTGAGGTCAGAATTTTACTTTATTTTAATTTTTTTTTTCAAGTTTATTATTTATGTTTTTTGTTATTTTGCTTTATTTTGTTATGTTTTTATATTTAAGTATTTTCCGCTTGAAAGCTTTTCATAAAAACGGGCTGTTTATGCAGTAGAAAGGCCGAACACAAATAGAAACTGGTGCTACATGACCAGAGAACAACAGTTAGAACCACAGCCCTAGAGAACTGGTGCTACATGACCAGAGAACAACAGTTAGAACATCAGCCCTAGAGAACTGGTGCTACATGACCAGAGAACAACAGTTAGAACAGCAGCCCTAGAGAACTGGTGCTACATGACCAGAGAACAACAGCCCTAGAGAACTGGTGCTACATGACCAGAGAACAACAGCTCTAGAGAACTGGTGCTACATGACCAGAGAACAACAGTTAGAACAACAGCCCTAGAGAACTGGTGCTACATGACCAGAGAACAACAGCCCTAGAGAACTGGTGCTACATGACCAGAGAACAACAGCTCTAGAGAACTGGTGCTACATGACCAGAGAACAACAGTTAGAACAACAGCCCTAGAGAACTGGTGCTACATGACCAGAGAACAACAGCTCTAGAGAACTGGTGCTACATGACCAGAGAACAACAGTTAGAACCACAGCCCTAGAGAACTGGTGCTACGTGACTAGAGAACAACAGTTAGAACAACAGCCCTAGAGAACTGGTGCTACGTGACCAGAGAACAACAGTTGGAACAACAGCCCTAGAGAACTGGTGCTACATGACCAGAGAACAACAGTTGGAACAACAGCCCTAGAGAACAGGTTGTACCTGGAGAGCGGGTGCTGGTCCGGGTTAAGGAGCGCTCTTTGGCCTTGTAGGGGCAGCGTAAGGTGGTGTCCAGCAGCTTGAAGCTCTCCTTCAGGGAGTGGGCCTGGTAGTACTCCACCAGCTCCTGAGAACACATCACAGTATAGAAGGTAAGATGGCCGTCATTCATCATCCCAACACATAGGAATCAATCAGAGTGACTCCACAGAAAGTATAGAAAAATAATATTATACATGAAAAAGTGATAAATAGGATTAAAAAGTGATCCAAAAACATAATAAAATACAAAAAAAAGTTAATACAATAATATAATAATAATAATACATAAAAAATAACAAACAAAATACAATTATACACATACATATATATACAAACACACACACATATATATAAATAAACACATACTGTATATATACACAAATATACAAACATATATATGTATACACATACACACATAAATATATGTGTAAATGTATATACTGTATACACACACACACATCATTTTATATATATACACACACAAAACCGAAAAAAAACAATTGTACATGCAAACATTATTTAGAAAAACAACATTCAAAGACATCTCAGGTCTAAAATGACACGTCGGTGAGTGAAACCGCTAATTAACGCAGAACAAAACCAAATGAAGACGTCCTGTGGGATGTGATGGGACCAGAGGGAGGGAAGGGGAGGAGAGCAGCCAGCAGGCTGCTGTGCTCCTCTGGGCCAGACGCTGGCCAAGCATCAACTTCTCCTTAAGGAAGTTACCTTGATCAGGGTTTGGATGTAGAATAACTAACACACAGATGCATTTCCTTCATCTCAATTCAAGTAGTAACAAATATAATAATAATAATAATAATAATAATAATAATAATAATAATAATAATAATACTGCTGTGGAGATATTTGGCATTTGATTTATTTGGAGTAGAGATGAATGAAAGTACTGAAAGTACTTGAAGTACGAGGTGAAATATGTATCTGATAATCTGCATGTTCCACTTGATAGTTTGGTGGACGTGGCGATTAAAGGCTAAAGTTTGATTCCGATGTTCTGAGGGAGAGTCAATGAAAACATGTTTTACCAGAAGACTCTCGAACTTCTTGGCCTCCGTGATGTGAATCCAGCTGTCCTTCTCAATGACCTTGATGTGCTTCACTTCATCGTTGAATCTGAACACACACACACACACACACACACACACACACACACACACACACACACACACACACACACACACACACACACACACACACACACACACACACACACACACACACACACACACACACACACACACACACACACACACGGTTAAAGCAAGCCACAGAGGAATATCCTAATCAGATTCAGAGTGTATGAAGTCATCACAACATCTCTCATTTCCCAGTGGGTTCTACCCCCCCACTCTCTGTGCAGGATATATAAACAGGGAGCGTGATCAAACATGCAATTAACAACGCTGTAATTAGGTGGTAGTTTGGAAATACACCGCACAAAATCCCAAGAGGATTCTCTCTCTCTTCAGCCACACAAAACCAGATGTAGCCTCCATCACAACCAAACAACAAGCAACCATCCCAGCGTTCCAGTCACGCTGGTTAAAGGATAGTGAGCAGCAAATATCTAGATCTAGAGACAGCTCTTCTGGAACCTTCCTCCCAGAGTTCTGGAGAACCTTCCTCCACTGGGAGGAACTATGCAGAACTCTGGGAGGAAGATTCCACAATAAATGGAGAACCTTCCTCCCAGAGTTCTGGAAAACCTTCCTCTCAGAGTTCTGGAGAACCTTCCTCGCAAAGTTCTGGAGAACTTTCCTCCCAGAGTTCTGGAGAACCTTCCTCTCAGAGTTCTGGAGAACCTTCCCCTCAGAGTTCTGGAGAACCTTCCCCTCAGAGTTCTGGAGAACCTTCCTCTCAGAGTTCTGGAGAACCTTCCTCTCAGAGTGTGAAGGACACTCACTTGATGCTGATGGCGAAGCGTTCGGCCTCGGCGGTGCGCTCCCTGATCAGGTAGGTTCCGCTGCTGTGGGACTTGAGCAGGTTGTCGGCCTGCTGTCGCTCCATGTTCCCAGCAAACCTACACCGCAGGGGGGGGTCTGAGTAAGTGGATTCTCATACATATATTATATTTATATACTGTATATTTATCACATTGTAGCAGAAGACACTGCCACCAGCAATTACTACTTGAGGGCTCCTCAAGTAGACACAGACTCAGGGTGATGAGGAATCCGGTTTATTGCAATAGTTTGAATAATGATAAACAGAGCAGATGGAACACGCTACAGCTCTTCCTCTAGTGTGTGTGGTGGAGGCTGCTTAACTGGTGAGCCTTGATTAACAAGGACCCACAGGTGTGCAGCCTCATCAGCCATTCAGTCTAACTCATATATATATATATAATAAACACAACAAGTACAGTGAAAGACAAAGTAAAGTCATACTTCAGTGAGTTTACTATTTTAGTTCTAAATGTACTGAAGCAACTGAATAAAAAATTAACTGCATTGAAATTACTTTGAATAAAGTTGTTTCAGTCCCCAGGGAGACATTTAAAATATACAACATAGTGTGAATGCACATCCTTCACTCACCACGGGTACCCGTAGTAGTCCGTCTCCCGTGATGACTGTCGGCTGGGACACGAGTGGAACGGCTGTTGGGAGACAAACCAAAAACACACCAATCACACACACTAGAACCATAGGCATTAGAGCACCACAACAGACTATCGCACACACACACACAAACACAGGGAGCTTAAGAGGAGGAGGAGGCCTGTTCTCCTGCTGCAGGAGGTGTCATGACTGTGGTGGAACGTGTGACTCTACCTTGGGGTCCAAGCAGGGTTTGACGCAGGCGCTGGGGAAGAAACCACTCTTGTGTGTCTGGAGGATTTTACCCTGGGAAAAATAACACAATATATCAGCCAGGTGGTCATATATCTGACAGTTATCAGCCAGTTATCAGCTAGTTATCAGCCAGTTATCAGCCAGTTATCAACCAGTTATCAGCTAGTTATCAACCAGTTATCAGCCAGTTATCAGCCAGTTATCAGCCAGTTATCAGCTAGTTATCAGCCAGTTATCAGCCAGTTATCAGCCAGTTATCAGCTAGTTATCAGCTAGTTATCAGCCAGTTATCAGCTAGTTATCAGCCAGTTATCAGCTAGTTATCAGCTAGTTATCAGCCAGTTATCAGCCAGTTATCAGCTAGTTATCAGCCAGTTATCAGCCAGTTATCAGCCAGTTATCAGCTAGTTATCAGCCAGTTATCAGCCAGTTATCAACCAGTTATCAGCTAGTTATCAACCAGTTATCAGCCAGTTATCAGCCAGTTATCAGCCAGTTATCAGCCAGTTATCAGCCAGTTATCAGCTAGTTATCAGCCAGTTATCAGCTAGTTATCAGCCAGTTATCAGCCAGTTATCAGCTAGTTATCAGCCAGTTATCAGCCTGTTATCAGCTAGTTATCAGCTAGTTATCAACCAGTTATCAGCTAGTTATCAGCCAGTTATCAGCCAGTTATCAGCTAGTTATCAACCAGTTATCAGCTAGTTATCAGCTAGTAATCAGCTAGTAATCAGCCAGTTATCAGCCAGTTATCAGCTAGTTATCAGCCAGTTATCAGCTAGTTATCAGCTAGTTATCAGCCAGTTATCAGCTAGTTATCAGCTAGTTATCAGCTAGATATCAGCCAGTTATCAGCCAGTTATCATTAGGGGTGAGGGTGGAGGGGTGAGGGTGGTCTCCTCACCTCCCACCAGGAGGTGTCTGGCTCCCCCTTCAGCAGCTCCACGAAGTCCCCAGTCTGAAGGGCGAGCGGGGGCTTCCCCGGGGGGGCTGGCGTGCCGTGGTAGTTCCTCACTGCCACCATCTTAGGACCTGAGCGCCAACAACAGTTAACACTACAACGCATGTCCACTTAACCCAACTGGAGAAAGAGTTATATCAAATATTTTTTACTTTGTTTTTAGTTGACCACTAGTTAATTCATTAAATATTTCTGAAGATGAAATGAAACGGTTATTATTGCTTAATACTCAAACCAACATCAAATACAAATGATTCGATTAATTCATGTATGAGTATATATATATATGTGGTGAGCCGTCCATTAGAGGGCAGTGTTGAGCTGTGGTGGAGTGAGGAGGACACTTAACGAGAACCAGGAACGACCAACGGACAGAAATAGAAACACTTTTCCACTCAAACTTACCCAACGACATCCCGGCTTCCTGTAATGCCAACAAACCAACAACAACAATCCAATCAGCAAACACATCATTGGATGTATTATCATTCAGCACGAGATGCAACATGGACATGCATGAACCATAGGAAAGAAGGAAGAAAACACAAGCATATCCAGAGAGAGAGAGACAGGGTGAAAGAGACTGAAAGAGGCAGAGAGAGAGAGAGAGAGACAGGGTTTAAGAGACTGAAAGAGGCAGAGAGAGAGAGAGAGAGAGAGAGAGAGAGAGAGAGAGAGAGAGAGAGAGAGAGAGAGAGAGAGAGAGGGTTTAAGAGACTGAAAGAGGCAGAGAGAGAGAGAGACAGGGTGAAAGAGACTGAAAGAGGCAGAGAGAGAGAGAGAGAGAGAGAGAGAGAGAGAGAGAGAGAGAGAGAGAGAGGAGAGAGAGAGAGAGAGAGAGAGAGAGAGAGTGAAATATACTGAAAGAGGCAGAGAGAGAGAGAGAGAGAGAGAGAGAGAGAGAGAGAGAGAGAGAGAGAGAGATATACTGAAAGAGGCAGAGAGAGAGAGAGAGAGAGAGAGAGAGAGAGAGAGAGAGAATAGACTGAAGAGGCAGAGAGAGAGAGAGAGAGAGAGAGAGAGAGAGAGAGAGAGAGAGAGAGAGAGAGAGAGAGAGAGAGAGAGAGAGAGAGAGAGAGAGAGAGAGAGAGAGAGAGGGAGATGCAGAGCGATGAGAGAGAGACTAAGAGAAACAGAGAAAACAGAGAAACAGAGCAAGAAAAGGATTTAGAGAGAGAGAGAGACAGACAGGCGGAGACAGAGTGAGAAGTGACATAAACACAAGAGTCAAGTCAGAACTCAAACTGAAAAAGAAAATATGGGATCCACTCACCAGATCATGGGGATCTGAAAGGAGAGAAGAGAGAGAGAGAGACAGGTAACGGTTAGACTATTCTGTTCTCTGTGGTCAGAGAGGACTGCATCTGTCTGTCTCTCGTAACAGTACTGTTTGTCTCGAAACAGCACTGTCTATCTGTCTCTTGTAACATAACTGTCTGTCTCTCTTAACTGTACTGTCAGTCTCTCAAAACAGTACTCTTTGTCCGTCTGTCTCTTGTATCAGTACTGCCTGTCTGTTTCTCCTACCAGTACCGTCTGTCTGTCTCTTGTATCTGTACTGTCTGCCTGTCTCTCCTACCAGTACTGCCTGTCTGTCTCTCCTACCAGTACCGTCTGTCTGTCTCTCGTAACAGTACCGTCTGTCTGTCTCTCCTACCAGTACCGCCTGTCTGTCTCTCGTAACAGTACTGTCTGCCTGTCTCTCCTACCAGTACTACCTGTCTGTCTCTGGTAACAGTACCGTCTGTCTGTCTCTGGTAACAGTACCGTCTGTCTGTCTCTGGTAACAGTACTGTCTGTCTGTCTGTGGTAACAGTACTGTCTGTCTGTCTGTGGTAACAGAACTGTCTGTCTGTCTGTCTCTGGTAACAGTACCGTCTGTCTGTCTGTCTCTGGTAACAGTACCGTCTGTCTGTCTGTGGTAACAGTACTGTCTGTCTGTCTGTGGTAACAGTACTGTCTGTCTGTCTGTGGTCACTCACAGATGTTACAGATGGTGATCACTTCCAGACACTCTTTGTGGGCTCCCGCGCCGCACCGCGCACAGTAGTAACCCTGGTAGAAGATCCCCCTGAAGAGACACCAACACACACACACACACACACACACACCACACACACACACACACACACACACACACACCACACACACACCACACCACACACACACACACACACACACACACACCACACACACCCCATCAGTACATCCTCATACTAGTACAACAGACGAGAAGGAAGAGGCAAAGTAGGACATGAAGTTCTGTCCTTTTGTAGAAGGTAAACTTTCCCTTCTACAATCACATTCTAACCATTTGTCCTATTTATTTACTGTATAACGTATAGAACTTATAGAACTTATTTATAACTTTAGAACTAGACTTTTATAGGTTTTCATAACTCTGTCCGTGTGTGAGTTGTGTCCCAGAGCCCTCCTCTAGATGCTGTGTCCTGTAGTGTCCCTTATGGTGTGGCCTTAGCCACGCTGCCACGTTCCATACTACAGACCATTCATCACAGCAGGACATCACGCCGCCAATTAGCTGGCTAGCTCGCGGTAGCCGGCGTAGCGCTAGCGTCCACAACGCTGCAGATATACAGTAGGTCAACACCGCCAGCCGCTGAGCCGGTGGGTCAATAAGCAATGTGCCGTTTAGTCTGCAAACAGTAATAGAGGTCAGGGTGGCACTCTACGCAAACCAAAACTACATTTCCCATGAGACCGAGCTGCGGCCGGCTCTGAATACAAGCTGAGCAGAGAGGGTCAGGGCTTTGGATTTGTGGAATTCAGGGAATTAGCTTAGCAAGATTTTGTCTGAACACAAACAACATTTTATTAACAGCAGTTTAGTATATATATATATATATATATATATATAAATACGTTTTGAAGACTTTCTGAATACCTCAACAACATCTTGCAGGCACGGCAGTTGGTGTTCTTATCAAAGGTGTGCATCTGAAAGTTGTGCTGATTGGCTGTGGCTCTCTCAGGCTTGATGTTAGACCTGCCGTGATTGGACAACAGACCGGATGAGTAATCACAAACGCAAAGGCAAGGAAGAGGCGATTGGCCGACGGTGAAAGTGAGACAGCGGGAGGGAGGGAGGGACACACTCACATGGCCATCTCAAACTGCTCCATCCACTTCCTCTTGGTCTCCTCCGTTTTGCAGAAGAACTGGAAGCCCTGCTTGCCTTGCAGGTGGATCAGGTAGAAGCCATAGGACCACTGGAGAGACAGAGCGAGTGAGGAGGTATGGGGCGGAACACACACACACACACACACACACACACACACACACACACACACACACACACACACACACACACACACACACACACACACACACACACACACACACACACACACACACACACACACACACACACACACACACACACACACACAGGCAAATGGACACAGAAGCCAACTATGACATCTCCATCTCCATAGCCATCGAGGGATGCAGAGACCCCCCTCAACACACGCTCCCTCCTCCCAGAGCCATGGAGACCCTAAGCAGGCTGGGTTCACCCAGAGCAGACCAACACCCCAGAGCAGACCAACACCCCAGAGCAGACCAACACCCCAGAGCAGACCAACACCCCAGAGCAGACCAACACCCCAGAGCAGACCAACACCCCAGAGCAGACCAAGGCTGACCAGTTTAAAACAAAGGGTTAATGTCAGCTTACCATTTTTCCACTCGACTGGCAAGCATGCAAAAAAAAAAGAAAGAAAGAAAGAGACACCAGAAAGAGAGAGAGCCGGTTACACATGCAACACGGAGAGAGACACACGTGCAGATTATTATTATTATTATGTTCATTTACACCAACAAAATCAGAACAAGCAGTGGCATGAAGAGGCGGTTTGGCCGCTGTGAGTGAATCATAAATGACCCGCTTTGCATTTTCCTCCTGCGTGACCTGGAGGGCACCATGCATGTAAGACACCTCAATGCATTACTGATGAGTCGCAGATCTGAAATTACCATCGATCAAATCACGTCGCCCAAGGGCACCCGATTTAGAATAATTGCCATGGATTATGATCCCCATAAGCGAGGCTGAGTTCCATAATCCGCTCACCTTCTTCATGTCCCTGTTGTTCATCAGGTCGTCTGACATCTTGTGAGACTGCAGCTCGATGATCTCCTTCAGCTCGTAGCTGTAGCCCTTCCTCTTGCACACGATCACCACCTTGTCGAACAAGAAGATGTACCTGCACACACACACGCATACAGACACACACACGCATACAGACACACGCACAGCACACACACACACACACACACACACACACACACACACACACACACACACACACACACACACACACACACCACACACACACACACACACACACACACACACACACACACACACACACACACACACACACACACACACACACACACACACACACACACACACACACACACACACACGCGCACACCACACGCGCACACACACAGGCACACACACACACACACAAAACAAATGGACCATCAGACCAGCTGCTGTAGAAGCTTCCTTTAATATCTATGGTTGGGTTTCATTGAGGAACCTTGGCTGGGTTCTGAGGTCCAAGCCTTACCGGTCCTGTTTGGTTCTGTTCACGATGGAGGACACCTTGAGTTCTCCGTCAATCTTTGGCCTGCCGTACTCCTCCAGTTTGACCTGCTGCTTAGGGCACACAAACCACAGCAACAACCCCCGTCAACCCTTCACTCCCCCATGGAGAACTCCCAAGTCATACTAAAGGCTAATGCTAGTAGCTTATGCTATTAGAGCTAATGCTAACAGCTTTAAAGCAATACGTCCAAAGATACGCCGCGACAATCTCAGAAGAGCCGAGGATTAATTTAACCGAACCTCTCAACCGACGCTCAGTTTGAAATCAAACTAATATTTCCCCGCAAGGTCCCCCTGGTTTTTCTAAATGAGACACCTCAGGGACGTCAGGCGGCTTTGATTAATACGACAAAACGCTCCGTTTTCCCGCTGAAAAATGGAACCCTGACTCCAGGGCACCATTTATTATTATTATTTATTTCCTGATTTGAAATGCAGGCGCAGAGCTCTGCTGCTGTGTGGCTCGTCCCTGGTGTGATGTCAGCCCCCTGGCCACATCACACCCCATACACACCACATCACACACCACATCACATCACACCCCATACACACCACATACACACCACATCACATCACACCCATACACACCACATCACACCACACCCATACACACCACATACACACCACATACACACCACATCACACACCACATCACATCACACCCCATACACACCACATCACACCCCATACACACCACATCACATCACACCCCATACACACCTCATCACACACCACATCACACACCACATCACATCACACCCCATACACACCACATCACACCCATACACACCCATACACACCCCATACACACCACATCACACACCACATCACACCCCATACACACCACATACACACCACATCACATCACACCCCATACACACCACATACACACCACATCACACACCACATCACATCACACCCCATACACACCACATCACACCCCATACACACCACATCACACCCCATACACACCACATACACACCACATACACACCACATCACATCACACCCCATACACACCACATCACACCCCATACACACCACATACACACCACATACACACCACATCACATCACACCCCATACACACCACATCACATCACACCCCATACACACCACATACACACCACATCACACACCACATCACATCACACCCCATACACACCACATCACACCCCATACACACCACATCACACCCCATACACACCACATCACATCACACCCCATACACACCTCATCACACACCACATCACATCACACCCCATACACACCACATCACACCCCATACACACCCCATACACACCACATCACATCACACCCCATACACACCACATACACACCACATCACACACCACATCACATCACACCCCATACACACCACATCACACCCCATACACACCACATCACACCCCATACACACCACATCACATCACACCCATACACACCTCATCACACACCACATCACATCACACCCCATACACACCACATCACACCCCATACACACCACATACACACCACATACACACCACATCACACACCACACCACATCACACCCCATACACACCTCATCACACACCACATCACACCCATACACACCACATCACACCCCATACACACCACATACACACCACATACACACCACATCACATCACACCCCATACACACCACATCACATCACACCCCATACACACCACATCACATCACACCCCATACACACCACATACACACCCCATACACACCACATCACATCACACCCCATACACACCACATACACACCACGTCACATCACACCCCATACACACCACATCACACCCCATACACACCACATCACACCCCATACACACCACATACACACCACATCACACCACATACACACCACATCACACACCACATCACATCACACCCCATACACACCACATACACACCACATACACACCACATCACATCACACCCCATACACACCACATCACATCACACCCCATACACACCACATACACACCACATCACACACCACATCACACCCCATACACACCACATACACACCACATACACACCACATCACATCACACCCCATACACACCACATCACATCACACCCCATACACACCACATACACACCACATCACACACCACATCACACACCACATCACATCACACCCCATACACACCACATCACATCACACCCCATACACACCACATACACACCACATCACACACCACATCACACCCCATACACACCACATACACACCACATACACACCACATCACATCACACCCCATACACACCACATCACATCACACCCCATACACACCACATACACACCACATCACACACCACATCACATCACACCCCATACACACCACATCACACCCCATACACACCACATCACACCCCATACACACCACATCACACCCCATACACACCACATACACACCACATACACACCACATCACACACCACATCACACACCACATCACATCACACCCCATACACACCACATCACACCCCATACACACCACATACACACCACATCACACCACACCCCATACACACCACATACACACCACATACACACCACATCACACACCACATCACATCACACCCCATACACATCACACCCCATACACACCACATCACACACCACATCACACCCCATACACACCACATCACACCCCATACACACCACATCACACCACATACACACCACATCACACACCACATCACATCACACCCCATACACACCACATACACACCACATCACACCCCATACACACCACATACACACCACATCACACACCACATCACACACCACATCACACACCACACCACATCACACCACATCACACCCCATACACACCACATACACACCACATCACACACCACATCACACACCACACCACATCACACCCCATACACACCTCATCACACACCACACCACATCACACCCCATACACACCTCATCACACACCACACCACATCACACCCCATACACACCACATACACACCACATCACACACCACATCACACACCACACCACATCACACCACATCACACCCCATACACACCACACCACACCCCATACACACCTCATCACACAACACATCACACACCACACCACATCACACCCCATACACACCACATCACACACCACACCACATCACACCACATCACACCCCATACACACCACATCACACCCCATACACACCACATACACACCACATCACACACCACACCACATCACACCCCATACACACCACATACACACCACATCACACACCACATCACACACCACACCACATCACACCCCATACACACCACATCACACACCACATCACACCCCATACACACCACATCACACCCCACACACACCACATCACACCCCATATACACCACATCACACCCCATACACACCACATACACACCACATCACACCCCATACACACCACATACACACCACATCACATCACACCCCATACACACCACATACACACCACACCACATACACACCACATACACACCACATCACACACCACATCACACTCCATACACACCACATCACACACCACACCCCATACACACCACATCACACCACATCACACCCCATACACACCACATCACACTCCATACACACCACATCACACCCCATACACACCACATCACACCCCATACACACCACATCACACTCCATACACACCACATCACATTCCATACACACCACATCACACCCCATACACACCACATCACATCACACCCCATACACACCACATCACACACCACATCACACACCACATCACACACCACATCACACACCATACACACCACATCACACTCCATACACACCACATCACACACCACATCACACTCCACATCACACCACATCACACACCACATCACACCACATCACACACCACATCACACACCACATCACATCACACCCCATACACACCACATCACACACCACATCACACACCATACACACCACATCACACTCCATACACACCACATCACACACCACATCACACTCCACATCACACTCCATACACACCACATCACACTCCATACACACCACATCACACCCCATACACACCACATAACACACCACATCACATTCCATACACACCACATCACACCCCATACACACCACATCACATCACACCCCATACACACCACATCACACACCACATCACATCACACTCCATACACACCACATCACACTCCATACACACCACACACACCACATCACACACCACATCACACTCCATACACACCAGTCAGATACCTACTGCTGGAGCACCTAGCTCTAGACACTCTGTTTAAACACAATCACATATGGTCTAGGACTGGTTACTATATGATGAGAGACATACAGACAGACAGACAGATACTGCAGCTCCAGGAATCCCAACTGAAAGACTAGCACCACAAGCGAGACGGTCAGGTTGAGGAGAGGATGTACTGTCAGGGAGGCGTCTCCGAGGCCCTTACAACATGACCTGCTTGGTTAGTTTAGGCTAAATTAATCATCAGGGACTACTTTGATTGCTCTGAATTAGGTGGTGGAGGCACAGAGTGACACAGAGTTGTCTCAGTGGAGAAAAACAAACAGTTCAGTCTCCACTAACCATCACCTTGGCAGAAATGATCAACTAACACACAATGTTAATAATGAAAGAGCTTTAGAACACATGGAATACAAATAGAGCGTAGAGTTCCCACGCAGTTGGTCAGGAGCGGGTCACTGTACTTACAAGGTTTTCGATGGAGCTTTGGAATTCGCTGATTTTCTTCAGTGTCTCGTTGTCCCGTTTGACTTCGTTGATGTACATGGCCAGGTCCTGAGGAGCACACCGTCCGGAGATGACTTAACAAGGAATTAACAAGGGTCGTCCTTTCACACTAAGGCTGTCCTGTATTGTTCTGTGGATTTTCTTCATCTCACAGAGATGGAATGGTGAGCTGGTTCACAACCTCTCTCAGCCACCTGTGGCCCCATTTTGAGACACAACCCAGACAGAGACGGACATGACAGAACACACACACACATGACTAGACAGACACAGACAGATGTGATTAGACACAGACCGATGTAATGGAACACAGACCGATGTAATGGAACACAGACAGACGTGACTGAACACAGACAGATAGATGTGATTAGACAGACAGAACACAGAAAGGTAATGGAGCCCAGACAGAAGTAATGGAGAACAGACCCAGCTGCCTCACCTGCATGGCCTCCAGAGCCTCTTTAAGCTGCTGCCTCTCCGGTCGCTCTGCAGAGTGACTCAGGAGCTCCTGCAGAGAAACACGTGATGTCAACATCATCAACAACAAGTAAACAAACAAACCACAAACAACAACAATTTAAAATCCCGCAAGAGGATGCCAATGTCCATTGGCATTGTGATGTTGCATAGGGGAAGGGAAGAAGGAAACACATTATGTAGAATGACATGCTTCTGTATTTCTGTAGATGCTCCATTAGCATCCTCCTATAGCCAGTGCTACCTAGCCTAGCTCCTGTGATCGTACTCTAAACTATAGAGAGGTGTGTCAATAGCTTCCGGGCTGGAACCCCAATGACCAAGTATCCTGGAGCCACCCAACCTTATACCTGCTCCTTAATGACCTTTATCTAAAAGCCACTTTGGATAACCGTGTCTGGCTGCTGAATGACTCGTGAATAATCACAATAGGAACCACAAAACATTCATTCATCAAGTCTCGCACCACTGGAGAATGATTATTCATGTGTATTTGTATTGTATTGTAGTGGCTGATTGCTATACAATAGGACTTAGTAGTGAGAATAAGAGAGATCTCACAGAAAGGTCACACACACACACGCGCACACACACACACACACACACACACACACACACACACACACACACACACACACACACACACACACACACACACACACACACACACACACACACACACACACACACACACACACACACACACACACACACACACACACAGTGTTGGAGGAGCCCTGGGGCTTTAAGTTGTGTAATCCTTCACTGCGGTGCGATGTGAGGCAGGGAAATGGGCTGAGTTTAATCTGATTTCAGCACGCTTGATTTGACCTCCGTGGCAAACAGAGAGCCCTGCAGGGCGAAACGTCTCCGTCCACTGGTGTGGAACCTCACTAGCACCTGACTAAAACTAGCACCTAGCCCCATTATCACCATGACAAAGCAAATCTCCCAGCCAAACCCTTAGCCAAACACTATCACACAGCCCGACAATGACCTGCCTCTAGCCTCACTTACGCACCATGCCACAACCCCCTGGAAAAACTATTACCATCAACTCTCACCTAGCTGTACACTTAGCCTAAAACTATTTAGCCAAACTACCACAAACAACAACCAAGCCACAAACATATAATTATATTATAAATTATATTTAGATATATTATATATATATATATATATTATTGTATGATATATATATATATATGTATAATATATACAGTATATATATATATATATATATATATATATATATATATTATTTTTGATTGTGTACAGTATTTATTTATATTTGTAGTGTTTTAGAAAAGGTCATACTGCGGGAGGGAATGGGGAGTAACATTCCATTGTTCTTGTTGCAACTGGCAAATACTAATCTGGATTCTTGAGCAGTGAGCCACATATTCACCAAGCCAGTGGTTCACAAACTACCTAACTATTTAAGGTCCTGTACCCCTCAGACATGTAACCTCCTGCTGTGTACCCCCTCTACCGCTCATCTGGTGTTACACATGAAGACTAGACAGTGTTATTAACTATTTTGCTCTTCATTCAGCCTCATAGAAACCCCTCTCATATTTCAAAGAAGTGATATGGACATCGGCTCAAACACAATATGTATTACTTCTCTGGAAAAGTCTAAAAAAATATTAATACAACAACAATTAAGTCTTAAGAAGAAATATCATATTGTGTTCTTACAACAAACTCCCAAGAGAGGGAGTAGGGAATGACCTCACACAAGGTCACATGACCTACCTTCAGCAGGAGGTGGTACTTGAGGACCCTCTGCATGGGGACCACCAGCAGGTCCTGGAGTTTGAACTTCCCCTCCTGGACCTTCATGGTGCACTCCTAGGAGAACAGACACAGCGTTCAGACCCCTGGCCTGTTCATGTGAACACACTGCAGATCCTCAGACTTGTTTTAACCATTAAGCCGCTGGACGACTGGTGGTTTGGGTGATGAATGGCTTAGTGGTGGTTTGGGTGATGAATGACTTAGTGGTGGTTTGGGTGATGAATGACTTAGTGGTGGTTTGGTTTCTCCGTCTCTCCTCAGTGGAGCTGGTACCGCTCTGAAGGAAGCTACACGTCGCTAATGCGCCGAGCTAATTGTTCTGTAGGGCGAAGTGCACCTGAACAATTAGCATTTATGCTGATTAGGGACATTCCTGGGAGTAGAGGATATATCGCGTCCTGTCCGGCTCAATATGGTCGACTAGTAGAGCATGGCATGGCAACTGCCAGGGGTTAGAGGTTCAACTCCCACTGGGGCCCACGGGCGGATGCTCAGGAATCTATGCTCTCACAGGACTGAATGGAACACAGAAGCAGCTGTTTATCTTCCTCTGTGGATTCATTCACTGGTCAGAAGGAACTCTGAGTCTGAATGAATGAATGAACCTAATGTTTTGTGTAAGTAGGACAGTGAGGAGCCATTTTACCCTGTTACAAAACATATATTTGGTGAGAGAGAGAGAGAGAGAGAGAGAGAGAGAGAGAGAGAGAGAGAGAGAGAGAGAGAGAGAGAGAGAGAGAGAGAGGAGAGAGAGAGAGAGAGAGAGAGGAGAGAGAGAGACAGAGACAATCACCTTCCATTTTGTCAACAGGCTCCATGTCTAATTCTCCCCTCTCCTCTGACCGGGCTAACCGTTGATCTACCTTAATCCTGCTCCATTAGGCTAACTCTGGTTTCTAGTGGGGACTCTGGGCCTGGGGATTGGGGCACGGCCCCTAATTGAGAATAATGGCATTTATATGGCAGCACGCACTTTAAAGAACATTTCACACAATATTATCCATACCTATTAACGCCACTAAAGTCAATTTAACATGACACGGTTCCATTATTGTAATCCTGTTTCCATTGGCAGAGGTCTCCTAAAGAACGTTGTAGGTTCCCTGATGAGGATTTAACTCGGAAGTGTGTCGACGGAGGCTCCATATGGCTTAGGCTGTATCTCATTTAGCGGTGGAACTGTGTGTGTGTGTGTGTGTGTGTGTGTGTGTGTGTGTGTGGCCTGACCATGGCTTTGACTTGACTTAATATATGCCATTAAATTCCATTTGTTTTCATCAAGTCACTTCAACGGTATTTGTATAGCAGTTGATCACAGTCAGAGGCTCAAAGGGATTTAGATTTGATTGACTTATTGTTTTGATCTATATTAGAATAAACGTGCGTTCAACTCTGTGAGTTGAGAAAACCCGATAATAATAGTCTTATCAATAGCTCTGTCTTTCCCCATCTTCCATATCCAAAACTATTCTCATCCAATGTCTTCAGAACACCCTGCATTCATCTTTGTTGTCATAGCGACAGCAATGTGCATCATTCAACATCCAGGGTCTTCCTCAAGGACACCTCCACAGTTTTTTGCTAGGAGGAGCCGGGAATCGAACTAGCAACCTTTCGGTTGTGAGGCGACTGCTCTACCTCCTGAGCTATACTGCTGAACTAAGAAGCTGGAGAACCAGTGGACCTTTCTCCATTTTGAGTCCCCTCCACTACCTCACCGTCTCCAGTGAAGGGGACTCCCTGCTTCTCCCTGGCCCTGCGGCCAATCACCTCTCAGACATTTGCATATATTTCCAAACAGTGGGTGGAGCCAATCGAACTCCATCTCCACAGGCAGCCTGCGTGTGTGAATAATAATGATGGTTACCTCCACTTTAACCTTGACCTCCTCCCTGGAGGCCATGAGGTCGTCCAGGGTCTTCTGAGCAGTCTCCATGCGGCTGCAGTACTGACCGTAGATCAACAACCTGCACACACACACACACACACATCACCATCACTGTCACTACTTCACTATTACTATCACCATTATCACTGTTCATATCACCATGCTGCACCATTCACACTTAGTCACCATCGCTGTATCACAGTCCATATCACTATTCACATCACAATTTCACTGTTAACATCACTATATCACTACTCATATCACAATATCACTGTTAGCATCACTATTCATAACATGATATCACTGCTAACATCACTATATCACCATTCATATCACTATATCACTGTTTACAATAATACTGTTAATATTGTGACTACCACCGCGAATACCTACAGCTAATATTGTGACTGCCCTAATAGTCACTATCACAACACCACGTTCTGTATCGCAGTTGTTTTCACAATAATCAAAGAGAATATCACAGTTAACGCACACAGTCCCTATCACAGTCAAATCAGTCAAATCAATAGTCAGTCTAATGTTGAGGCGATGCTTCTTCCGCCTCAGTGATCAGACCTCTCTGGGCACCCGGGTCGCCCCCAGAAGGGAACTGAAGGCCTGATTGGCAGGGCGTGAGGGGACTGAAATACACCACAGAGAGGAGGGACCTTTAATGGCCCCCTTCTCTGTGTTCTAGCCCGTTAATTGTATACAATACACCAAAGAACATGTCACACAAATGCCATCCCCTGCTGAGCTCTCTGAAATACTAATGACCTGTTAGGGGTGTATATATATCTATATAGATATATATATAGATATATATCTATATATATAGATATATATATAGATATATATACATGATCTGTTAGGGGAATTTAAATCTATAGATGGCTCCAGTGGCCGGTAGTGTACATGACGTGGGGGCCGTGATGTCTTCTTGAGAGCGCTGACATTTGTGGGAATCCCCCATCGCTCAAACGGCTGCCACTTGACAGGACCGGGACGCGTGAGGTGAAGGGTGGAATAATTAGGGGAACATATTGGAGAGAATCCTCAATGACACCAGCGATATCTCCAGTCTGTAAACCAGAGGACTGCCCATATGCCACCAGAACGACTTAATTCAAGTTAATTAATTAAATGAAACTCCGTGATTCTAATCAAGGCACTCTGACAGGCTCCTCTCCTTATCTCAGAGAGAGAGAGAGAGAGAGAGAGAGAGAGAGAGAGAGAGAGAGAGAGAGAGAGAGAGAGAGAGAGAGAGTGAAAGAGAGAGAGGGTGAAAGAGAGAACGAGAGAGAGAGAGAGAGAGAGAGAGAGAGAGAGAGAGAGAGAGAGAGAGAGAGAGAGAGAGCGAACGAGAGAGAGAGAGAGAGAGAGAGAGAGAGAGAGAGAGAGAGAGAGAGAGAGAGAGAGAGAGAGAGAGAGGGTGAAGAGCGAACGAGAGAGAGAGAGAGAGAGAGAGAGAGAGGGTGAAAGAGAGGGTGAAAGAGAGAGAGAGAGAGAGAGAGGGTGAAAGAGAGAACGAGAGAGAGAGAAAGAGAGAGAGAGAACTCTTCAACAGATGTAGCCTGCTCTCATTAGAACACACAATAGGCGGCGACATCATCTGTGGAGTCTCTTCAGAATGGAAATGGTTTAGAGTCATCAGCTTCTCCCCACACATGGCACACCTCTCCTCTTCCCTCCCCCCTTCTGATCTCTCCTCCCCTTCCTCCCTCCCTCCCCATCTCCCTCTATCCATTCCTCTCCCCTTCCTCCCTCCCTGTCCTCTCCCTCCCCATCTCCCTCTATCCATTCCTCTCCCCTTCCTCCCTCCCTGTCCTCTCCCTCCCCATCTCCCTCTATCCATTCCTCTCCCCTTCCTCCCTCCCTGTCCTCTCCCTCCCCATCTCCCTCTATCCATTCCTCTCCCCTTCCTCCCTCCCTGTCCTCTCCCTCCCCATCTCCCTCTATCCATTCCTCTCCCCTTCCTCCCTCCCTGTCCTCTCCCTCCCCATCTCCCTCTATCCATTCCTCTCCCCTTCCTCCCTCCCTGTCCTCTCCCTCCCCATCTCCCTCTCCCCTTTCTTCCCCCTCCATCTCTCCCCCTGCATACCACTCCCCTTCATCTCTGTCCCTCCCTTTCTGCCTCCCTCTCTCCAGCCGCCTCTCCCTCTTCCACTCAGTTCCTCCTCATCTTCCTCCTCCCTCCTCTCCCTCCCTTCTCTCCCTCCCTCCCTCCCTGTGCATGGAGGGCTCATGGAGAAGTAGGGCACTGGATGGGCTGCTGGTGCCAAACCTCCTCTCGGGAGCCTGGCACTTATGTTTTAATTTGAGTTTTTGAGAGATGGAGGAGGAGGAAAGATGAGAGATGGAGGAGAGGAAGAGAGAGAGAGGAGAGCTGGAGGAGAGGAAGAGAGAGAAAGGAGAGCTGGAGGAGAGGAGGAGAAAGAGAGGAGTGGGAAGGAGAAGAGAGTAGAGGAGGAAAGAAGGAGAGGAGAGAGGAGAGAGAGGAAAAGGAAGGAGGAGAGGAGGAGAGGGAGGTGTGGCAACATGTAGTGTAATCTGGGCTTTAGCTGATATCTGACAGAGATGATACCAGAGAGGAGCGGGAGAGATCCCATGGTGTCATTGTGAATTAGAAAAGGAACCGTCAGAGGAACCGTGTGTTAAGGAAGAAACATTGAGTTTCTATAATCTATCTTTGACCATGTACACACACACACAGACCCTCACATCAGGGCTTTTTGGTTACCACAGAACTTTAATAATCCAGAGGAGATCAGTGCATAACTTTACACCCCCAAAAACCCACCACCACCACCACCACCACCCCTACCATCTCACCCAGCAGGGGGGCTTCCCAGCCTCTTCCATCACTGATGGGCCCCTCACTGCGAAGTATCCCAGGCCATGGAGCAAAGTGCCCAGCAGGGCCCCCGCAGAGGCTGTGATCAGGACCCCCCCACCCCCCTCTCTCTTTGTGATCAGGACCCTGGCGCTTCTCCCACCCCCCCTCAACCCCCCACCCCCATCTCCCTCTGGGAGACGGACCTCTAGGGCCGCCCCCCCTCCTACTACTCCTCCGTTAACCAGGAAGTATGAACTCCAAGTGATGGAGATGAAGGGAGGGCTGGTGATCAGTCAGTAGACTGCTTCCTCCTCCTCCCCATCAGGCTCCACAACATCTCCACACAAGAGGGCCTCCTCTGCGAGGACCACTCTGTGATGATGTTAGAGCCATGTTATGGAAGTCAAAAGCAGATTGAAATTCCAATCATTTTATGACAATATATAAATTCCTCCATGAGAACCGTGCAATAATTGTATGAGGCGATTCTAATTATTTGAATTATTTCATGAACATATTTTAAATGGTATCCTCCCATTTGTCTGATTGTATTCCTATTTGCATGTGGATCTTCTCTTGTTTCCCTGTAGCATCTCCCTCCTGGGGCTTAGGAAGTCGTCTTATGTTCTCATGTTTCAAGGCACACAAGCGGAGGAGGAGGTAGTGGAGGAGGTGATGGAGGAGGTGGTGAAGAAGGAGGTGGTAGAGGAGGTGGTGAAGAAGGAGGTGGTAGAGGAGGAGG
Source organism: Muraenolepis orangiensis (assembly GCA_027704905.1). Lineage (NCBI taxonomy): Eukaryota > Metazoa > Chordata > Actinopteri > Gadiformes > Muraenolepididae > Muraenolepis > Muraenolepis orangiensis. The sequence goes on from CM051006.1 coordinate 1,043,782, forward strand.
TGGTGAAGAAGGAGGTGGTAGAGGAGGTGGTGAAGAAGGAGGTGGTAGAGGAGGAGGTGGAGGAGGGGGTGGTGGTTGAGGAGGAGGTGGAGGAGGAGGTGGTAGAGGAGGAGGTGGTGAAGAGGAGGTGGTAGAGGAGGAGGTGGAGGAGGAGGTGGTAGAGGAGGAGGTGGAGGAGGAGGTGGTAGAGGAGGAGGTGGAGGAGGAGGTGGTGGTTGAGGAGGAGGTGGAGGAGGATAATAATAATAATAATAATAATAATAATTTGTCAGTGTACAGCACAAGTACTGTACAGCGAAATAATTTCTCTGCATTTAACCCATCCTAGTATTAGGAGCAGTTAGGGTTAGGGGGTCTTCCTCAAGGACACCTCAACGTTTTTTTGCTAGGAGGAGCCGGGGATCGAACCAGCAACCTTCCGGTTGTGAGGCGACCGCTCTACCTCCTGAGCTAGACTGCCGTGGCGGCAGTATGTGGATGTGGAGGAGGTGATTGAGGAGGAGGTGGTGGAGGAGGTGGTGGAGGAGGGGGTGGAGGAGGAGGGGGTGGTGGAGGAGGGGGTGGTGGAGGAGGTGGAGCTGTGATTTGTATTGGTGTGGGGTACAACGTATAACAGCCACAAATGCATAGAGAGTGGGAAATGTAATTACAGTGGAACACCAACGCAAAGAAATGACTTACAAGACGTGTCTCTCGTTAACCAGGAGACGCGGCGGGGGACGCCGGGACGTAAAGTAGGTTACAACGTGCTCATTAAATTTAATTGAGGTATTGGACTAGAAGCAAAAATACATGGAGGGAACGGATAAATGATGCATCCCTTCCAACAGTTAAGGGGTAATACCACCCTAGCATCCGCTCGGCTGACAGAGAGGTTGAACAGATGCCGTATGCCATGAATGAATATGAACGGGAACTCCGTTCTCCAGAATGCTTATGCTTTTTGGAGTAGCTGTTAGCCGCCCATCCCCGTGAGTCACCAGCTGATGCCATGGTGCTAGAATATTCTATGGTCCTGTGCTTTTAACTGTACAGCTTATATTTAACATTTGATCTTTTGTATTTGTTATTACTACTATTCCACTGTACAGAACGACCATGTTATACTGCACAAGAGAGAACTACTACACAGGACAATGAGAGAAGATGAACGATTGCTGGTTCCCGTCCAGGTCTTGGAGCTCCTCATGAGCTCCATGAGGAGGTGAAGAAGAGGGGCCCCGGTCATGTTCCTCAGAGCCTCCTGTGTGTCAATGTTGGAAGACATTTTTTCTTTGTAGAGCTTTGTTTTCATCCTCTTGCATGGACTCATGTTTCATTCAGAGATGGTTTTGGACTCAAGCCGAGAGCCTGTGCTTCCCCACCTCTCCGGTACATGACATTCATCAGCAGCTTTATCAGGTGGTGGGGGGAGGGGGAGGGGCCACACTCGGGCCACCTTTGAGGAGAGCGAGCGGCCTGCTTTTGCGTTTTCACACCGTGACCTCCATCAGGCTCCGAGTCGACCACCAACCTCTGGTGTACATCACTTCATGACTCACTACCTCCCAGGACCAGGGTCACCTCCCAGGACCAGGGTCACCTCCCAGGACCAGGGTCACCTCCCAGAACCAGGGTCATTTCCCAGGGACCAGAAAAGCAGAATAGCCAACCGCATACATATTCATGGGATAGCGAGTGTAAAAAGGATATTATATATATATATATATATATACAAAAACGTGATTGACACTCAACCGCTGAAGTGGACCCAGAAAGACCTAGCTTTAAGGAAGCCAGGGCGTATCCCAGTTAATCACCAAAAGTTCTCATTCCGGGCAGAGTCTCGGGAGCTGGGATTCCTTGGGTTCGACGCGTGGCCAAGTCGAAGCAAGTGTGGAACATCCCGTTCTAAATCTCGGAGAGTCAGAAGTCGTTGCCAAGGGGATAAGAATGATACAACTGACGACGGGGGGGGACGGTTGGCGAGGCGAAGCGGGCTCTGGAAACGCTTCGGTACTTAGAAGAGGATTCAGCGGCGGTGACAGATCCTCTCCTGCTCTCTCAGCGATGATGAATAGCTAAGAACCGCTGAAACTAACCAGGTGGTTCCTAATCCGCCAGCAATTGGTTCTCTCTGTTGTTGTTCACAGGCCTGGGAGATACCCTGAACCTGGGACAAAGAAGGATATGGAGTCCATGGGTGTCTCTACCGGTGGACGGATGAAAAAGCAGCAGGACTAAATAGTAGTACAGTATAAACTACATTGCCCAGAGTGCACCTGATGAAGAGCCACAGGTCTTTGAGACACCTGATTGGACAACATGAGGCCACGTTTACATTGCAGGACAGCGGCCCAAAATCTGAGTTGGTTTTGGGTGACATTTGACACAGATCAGACGTTTCTTTAGAGCAGTGTGAACAGCACATATGGAATCTGATCATTTTCAAATCAGATTTGAGCTATATTCATATGTTAGACCTGAAATGTATCTGACCTCTGGTCATGCAACCACAAGGTGAACACTCAAGGCAAGATGGCAAATAAATCACATTTGAGATCAAATGTGAAGGAAGCCTTCAAGTCAACAGACTGTGAAAGATGAGAAAGGTAAAACTCCACCAGAACAGGACAATATTTCAAAAGGAGAGGCTGTCCTTGTTGGGCTGATATTTACTTACAGAACATCGCAGTAGAACCTTGGCAACACTGTTTCATTTGGATATTTTGTGGTTGGATTGAAACCCAAGGATCAAATCCAGCTTTCTACTCTCGACTAAAGAAAAGAACCGAGCTCAGTGCTGTGCCCCAGCTGGAGTAAATCAACACACTGAAGCAGATACGTCTGTCGGTGCCCACATCTGGGCGGCAGAAGAGCTATGGTCCTCGACGTGTCAGAGCAGGGAAGTCCTTTCCCTCCACTATTAGTATTATTAACACGTCTTTCAATGACCGGCTTTCAACCTGTGCTCAGGAACAACGGTTAGAGGCGTTTTGTTCCGCTCTTTCTTGGAGGCAGGAGACCGACAGGCAGGAGAACAAAAGCGGTAATGATACCCTTACACCCAGGGCATGTACACACCGCCGGTCCAGGCAGCTGTAATTAGACTCCCGGACACGATGACGGGAACATTCTGTCACCGACACGGAGGTCCGGAGAATTTCCCATGGAGAAGGGAAGGAGGGTGGAGGAGGGAAGGAGGGTGGAGAAGGGAAGGAGGGTGGAGGAGGGATGGAGGGTGAGAGGGAAGGAGGGTGGAAGGAGGTGGAGGAGGGAAGGAGGGTGGAGGAGGGATGGAGGGTGGAGAAGGGAAGGAGGGTGGAAGGAGGGATGGAGGGTGGAGAAGGGAAGGAGGGTGGAAGGAGGGTGGAGGAGGGAAGGAGGGTGGAGGAGGGATGGAGGGTGGAGAAGGGAAGGAGGGTGGAAGGAGGATGGAGAAGGGAAGGAGGGTGGAGGAGGGAAGGAGGGTGGAGGAGGGAAGGAGGGATGGAGGGATGGAGGGTGGAGGAGGGAAGGAGGGTGGAGGAGGGAAGGAGGGAAGGAGGGTGGAGGAGGGAAGGAGGGTGGAGGAGGTCCCGCACTGCCCTGTCACCTTCCCTTTCATCCCCTCAGCCCTGTCTGGAGATGACTAACTGTAACAAAGTCATTTAAATAGTCTTTATTAATCTACTCAACACATGTTTTAATATTGTCAGAATTACAGTACATCATGCGTAAAAACCTCCCTCGGGAGGCAACCAGGAAGCTTTACTAGATGCTCCAAACCTCAACCGGCTTCTTTCTACGCGTTTGATTTAATGTCTGACATTTTAGAGGAGGTTGATGTTGTATCCTTTTTACAAATGATCATGTATATATTGGGACTGTAATACCTGCTTGAGACTTGTAAATGAGATCCGAAACACCTAACGAGGAAATCCTTTGACCTCTCCTGATGGCCACCGAGAGATGAGACATGACACCAGCTGCTCCAACACCTCCAACACCGTGGTACAGACATGGCCTGGAGGGGAATGTGGTTCTAACATCGCTTTCTCCATCTCCCACTCTCTCTCCCTCAGTTTTCTTCTCCTTATATTTAAAATCCTCCTGAAGTTGACGCATCACACATGGCTGGAGAAGAAGGTGTGTGAAGAAGTGAAGTCCTTCAGTCCTGACCTCTGGTCTGGTCCCTTGTGTTGAAAATGCAGCAACAAAAAGCAGTGTTTTGATAAAGCTGTAAATGTGGTGGTTAAATAAGGGACTTGAACCGTTTGGGTGAGGGGTTTCCCACTCCATCTCTGAGGGGTTACCCCCTCCATCTCTGGGGGGTTACCCCCTCCATGTCTGAGGGTGCTTTGGAGCGGGAGGAGTTGGGGAAGACCGAGAACCACAGGAGATGAAAGCCGTAGCAGGAGAGGCTGTCCTGGCCTGAATAACTAAGTAACAGAAGCCACACGGTTAAGCTTCCCTCAGTCTTTTATGAGCAACATTCTCGTGAATTTACTGCACACTTTCCCAGTCTTGAGGTTTTTTTCCAGGCACTATTCCTCCTCACCCCCGCCCCCCCCCCCCCCCCCCCCCCACCCATGGTGCTGGCCTGCCTCATTAGGAGGGGATCTGTCATGCAAGCGATTCCACAGAAAACACAACTTCCCAGGAAGTGCTCCCTGGGCCTCCACCGAGGCGGATCTAGCGGATCTAGCAGCAGAACGAGATATCTTCCCAGCAAAGCAGAAGTGACAGGCGGTACAGGCGGCTAATGTTCTTTGACACCTGGTGGTGGGACCCCCATCACCTTCACTCAAGATATCCAGGACCTTCAATAACACACCTCCCGGGAGCGTCTGAAGTACTCATCAGGAGGTTAGAAGGTGGACCCGGTGTTAACCCCCGGAAATGAGTTTGGAGGATGCGGAGAGAATGCGAGTGGAGTGCGGGTGGACGACAGCAACAAAAGGGCATTTATATTTATATTTATATTTCTATTTCTATTTGGAGCACGTAGCGCCTCCTCGGAGAACACACTCTCCCCGTCCTTTTGCACCGGCAAGGCTCTCGTGGCGCTTCGGAAGTGAGGCGGAGCGCCAGATAAAGCCAGTGACATTTTCAAACGTGGCAGTCGACCGCCGTGACAAATGTGCAGAAGAAAAGGCACCCGGGTCCATTCTCCTGCCAGCGGTGGGGGAACCAAATCTAAAGAACAAGCAGGCATTGTCGCAAAGGTCAGCGGGACTTACAAGCCCAGATAGCCCAACCAATGACAGGGCAGGAGGCCCGAGACGACGGGCGGAGCAGACGACGAGCACGAATCCCCCCGGGTTCTACAGTTCTCCGTGAAGCGGCGAGACGGAGAACACAGCGGGACGCTCATTATGACGGCCGCTCCGCACGCCACTCACACGCCAATCACACGCCAATCACACAGCTCCACTGAGAGGGCCAGTGACACGGTTCATCTGCACATCAAATGAACCGCTCTCCCGAAATACATTCTCTCTCTCCTACGTCCGCAACACCAGGACAATAGAAAGGCAAACCATAGCAACCAACGCCATCTCGTAACGCGTTTAGCGGAAGCAAGACGGCGTTGGAAGATTTGACCTATTTTCTGGGGCTTTTATTTTCTGGGGATATTAATGTCGGCTCACTCAATATTTGATAAAGAAGGCACTGCTCATCTCTGGAGGTGACGAGTCCGCCTATAGGAGGGAGATGGACAGACTGCTGACCTGGTGCGGTGGTAACAACCTGGAGCTAAACGCTCTAAAAACACTGGAGATGGTTGTAGACTTCAGAAAGAGCCCAGCCCCCCTCCCCCCTCCATCACCCTACACAACTCCCCGGTTCACACCGTGGACTCCTTCCGCTTCCTGGGCACCTTCATCTGCATCGGCTGCCACCTGCCTTCCCTCCAGACCCTGCATGACTCCAGGGCCCTGAAGGGGGCCAGGAAGAGTATGGCCGACCCCTCTCACCCAGGCCCCAGTCTCTCTGCCCCGCTCCCCTCCGGCAGGAGGCTGTGGGCCATCAGGTCAAGAACTGTACACCACGGACAGACAGAGCTTCATCCCTACGGCCTCCAGCCTCGTCAACGAGGCCCGCCTCCCCCTCTGAAGAACCCCCCCCCCTCACTGGACCCAGCCCTCATACACCCACACATATACTCATACAGAAATATTTTATTGTAATATTTATACTTATATATATATTTAGATTTTGATTAAAATGCTAAATTTGCACTGGACTTACTGGTCCTAACTGAACATTGTTTGTATATATAGTTTTGCCTTGTATTGTTCTTGTCTTGTTCTGTTTAGTCTGGACCCCTCTCACCCCTCAGGCCCCAGTCTCTCATACACCCACACATACACTCATACAGACCAATATCTATATTTATATTTATATTTAGACTTATATTTATATTATATTTTTGCACGTTACTGTGTTGCTTCGGACCCGGGTCAAATTCCTATGAGTGTTTTTACTATAGCAATAAACCACTTTCTGATTCAGATTCTGATTCTGATAACGTTTGAATGTATTTACTTACTATTATGCACTTGATGAAAATGAATACAGAAAAATGACTAATCTCCTCTTCTGCTTCCTGTCGCTCTTCAGCTCAGCTCAGCTCAGTTGTTGCCTTTTAGTTTCCCGAATTTCAAATATGGAACTGGGATCAGTAAAGCTTTATCTTATCTTTGTCTTATCTTTGGGATGTGGAGCCACTCCAACAGTGACTGTAAGCTTTGACTGTTCTCAGCCTCACTTCGCTTTGGATAGCAGCGTCTGCCTGAACGACTAAACATAAATGCCTGTCACTGTAAATTCACAGTTATAACCAGTGACTGCTGCTAATTGCTATCATGTACTGCTAATGCTAATCCCATGATTAAATAATCCTTTGATTAGCATTAGCTAATGTCGCGGCGTAAGAGCAAACCGCAAATATTTCCTATTGACTTTACAATTACATTTAGCAGACGCTTTTACTTAAAGTGCGGGTAATCTCGAGGGAAGAACCATTTTCTGGTGGCAGCCGGCCAACCAAAGCCAAATCCTGGATTCTGTCAGAGGCTCCAGACCGGAGCAGGAAGTACTTGGCAGGCCGAACGCTTTCTGGATCCTGTGCAACTTAAGGTTTCTAAATGCTGCAGCAATCGAATCAAAGCCTCTGATGATTTAAACAGGCAACACTTTGTGGTGTGTGTGTGTGTGTGTCTGTGTGTGTGTGTGTGTGTGTGTGTGTGTGTGTGTGTGTGTGTGTGTGTGTGTGTGCGCTCCTATGTCCGTTTCTGTGTGCGTGTGTCTATGTTCATGTGTGTGCGTGTCTGAGTTGGATTTTCCCCACTGTAGTTTCTTGCCTACATATGTTGAAAAGCACTATTGTAAGGACTAAAGGGTCTGCTAAATGACTGTAATTTAGTTATGTGATGTCTACGTTTCTATGTGTGTTCCTGTGTGTGTTGTACATGCGTGTGTGTGTGTGTGTGCGTGTGCGTGTGGTGTGTGTGTGTGTGCTTGTTGAATGCACTTATTGTAAGTCGCTTTGGACAAACATGTCTGCTAAATGACTGTAGTGTAGTGTAGTACAATGCTTGTGTGTTCGTATGTGTGTATGTGCGTGGGGGTGTGTCTTCATACTGTGTGTTTCTGTGTGTGCGTGCGTGTGTGTTTCTGTGTGCGTGCGTGTGTGTTTGTGGACACAAGAGAGATCGAGATCGAGACTTGTTTTTTAGGCGATGACCGTCACGCTAGCTTTCACGCAGCACTCAGGGCGGAGAAGGGGGGGGTTAGACACGCAACGCAGACAACAGCCCAGCGGCTGTAGCGGTCCCTTCACATCGGGTGGGAGTGAAGAGAGAGAGAGAGAGAGAGAGAGAGAGAGAGAGAGAGAGAGAGAGAGAGAGAGAGAGAGAGAGAGAGAGAGAGAGAGAGAGAGAGAGAGAGAGAGGAGAGGAGAGGAGAGGAGAGGAGAGGAGAGGAGAGAAGGGAAGGGGACGACAGGAAGAACGCTCACAGCGAGAGTCAAATGTAACTGACTTCAACACATTGGGATGTGTCTGGACTGCTCGCACTATCACAAGGCTTAACACTTAAAACACACACACACACACACACACACACACACACACACACACACACACACACACCAAGACCGATCACCACTGACAACGCCGTTACCCAGGATGCACCAGCACTGGGCCCAGCATGGGGTCGGCTTGGTTCCACTCAGCGGCAGATTAACCTCACTTAACCCGGCAGAGAGAGAGCAGACAGCGGCTCACGCAACATACACACACGCATACTGGCTAAGACCCTCATAGGAGTACTCTATACACAGATACATACAGGCTGGGTCTCCTAGAGTACTCTATACACAGATACATACAGGCTGGGTCTCCTAGAGTACTCTATATACAGATACATACAGGCTGGGTCTCCTAGAGTACTCTATACACAGATACATACAGGCTGGGTCTCCTAGAGTACTCTATACACAGATACATACAGGCTGGGTCTCCTAGAGTACTCTATACACAGATACATACAGGCTGGGTCTCCTAGAGTACTCTATACACAGATACATACAGGCTGGGTCTCCTAGAGTACTCTATACACAGATACATACAGGCTGGGTCTCCTAGAGTACTCTATACACAGATACATACAGGCTGGGTCTCTTAGAGTACTCTATATACAGATACATACAGGCTGGGTCTCTTAGAGTACTCTATACACAGATACATACAGGCTGGGTCTCTTAGAGTACTCTATATACAGATACATACAGGCTGGGTCTCTTAGAGTACTCTATATACAGATACATACAGCGTATGTAAAAATTTTTTATTTTCTTCCTCCCAACCCCCATCCCCTCAGGAAGCCTTTTGCCTCCTGTCAGGTCATCATTGAAAATAAGAATTTGTTCTTAATTGATTTTCCTGGCTAAATAAAGGTTCTACTACTACTACAGGCTGGGTCTCCATCTCTCCCTCCTTAGTGGGGTAGTCTCTGTGGTGGGTGTATGTTTTGTGAGCTGGAGGTTAGTGTGTGTGTGTGTGTGTGTGTGTGTGTGTGTGTGTGTGTGTGTGTGTGTGTGTGTGTGTGTGTGTGTGTGTGTGTGTGTGTGTGCGTGTTTGTTTTTATGTCATGTCCAAAATTCGAGGGGTCACATATATATAATTTTATTTTTTCATCAGACAGGGAACAGACATTGTGAAAATATGATTTTGAGAGGCAGGAGGGTAGGGAGGAGTGGAGGAAGGAGGAGGAGAGAGGAGAGGTTAGGAGAATATGGGAGAGGAGAGGACATGAGGGGAGGAGAGGAGAGGAGAGGAGGGGAGGAGAGGAGAGGAGGGGAGAGGAGGGTGGAGACGAGGAGAGGAGGGAGAGGAGAGGAGAGGAGAGGAGAGGAGAGGAGAGGAGAGGAGAGGAGAGGAGAGGAGAGGAGAGGAGAGGAGAGGAGAGGAGAGGAGAGGAGAGGACTAAGTGAAAAAGAAGCCGAGAGTAGAGAGCAGAGGAGGTGAGGAGAGAGAGGACATAAGAGAGGAAAGGAGACAAGGGGGAGATCATCAGAGGAGAAGACAACAGATAGGGGCGGGGGAGCAGAACAGAACAAATCTGATAAAAGGAGAGACACAATTGTGTTTAGGAAAAACCTCTCACTCAGCAGAAAGCTCCTTTAGCTGCTCCGAAGTGACTTTCGGTACCACGACTTTGAGTAGATTTACACGGATCATGTGATTGGTGGACTGATGCCCCGTCAGCTGTTTTCCCACCCTAACATCTTTGTGTTTTAGTCCAATGATTGGTCGAACACTAATCCCGTCTAGCTCCTCTGTAACCCAGGGAGGCTGAGACCTGAGGCATCCCCGGGTCTCTACAAGGACGGCCTAATGCACACCTCCTGGACAACATGGGTAGATTACTGTCTTATCGGCATCTTTTACACCTGTGGGGAGCTCACACACACACACACACACACACGCACACGCACACGCGCACACACACACACACACTGTGCACTCCGATACTCAAACGAAATACAGTCTTCATTAACACTCCAAAACCCATGTGTGTGTAGACACACACACTAACACAACATAGTGTATTCATAAGCGCGCGCACACACACACACACACACACACACACACACACACACACACACACACACACACACCCACACACACGGACACGCACACCCACACACAGGAGTTTGGCTGACCTCTCCTTGAAGTCCAGGAAGATGTGTCCCAGGCCGCTGCCTCCGCCCAGCATGCTGAGGTCGATGGCCCTCAGGAGAGCCAAGTGGACCTTGATCACCTCCTGGAACACAAGACCACAACATCCCACCTTGCTATGGATATACATGTTTTACATTTGCGCTGCTGTACATAGGGCCACTCCAATATGTATATAAAAATGTAATGTATTAATATTATTATTATTATTATTATTATTTAGTTTTAGAAATAATTTATATTTTTCAATTGCTGTTTGTGTGACCGTGAGAATTGGTTACGCAGAAATGTAACTGGTAAATGGACTGCATTTATACAGCTCTTTTCAGACCCTTCATACACACAGTGATAAACCCACGGCGGTGACATCAGGGCCGGGTTAGGGCCAGGGTGCCTTGCTCAGGGACACCGCGACACAACGGGGACTTGAACCAGCAGCCGTGCCCAAACTGTGGCTGTTTATTTTATACTTTTCTTGTTCAAATGTTGAATCAAGGTTGTTTTTAGGGGAGAACTGTTGTAGTTTGAATATATTTAACTGTGTCATTGTGATGTTTTTTTATTTGATTGAGAATACCTTCATGCATGTAAATCTATTCCTGCTGAGGGTTATTGTCCTACATGGATGTGTGTCCTCTGTTTATTTATGGAGGGAAAAATAAATCAATCCAGAACAAAAATCTATAAAAACAGGCTCCACATAGAAAGGACTATAAACCATGTTTACGTATACATCCTTGGTTCATCCTCCGTTCCCATAGGCCCGTCCACCCATCAATCAACTCAACAATCATCCATCATCCATTATCCCACCCCCCAGGTAGGTCCTTCCTCTGCATATCTCCCCCCCCCCCCCCACCTGTCAATCATCCGCTTCCCACAGACCATCATATTTGATGTGATATGACCCTCTACCCTCGGGTGTGTGTGTGTGTGTGTGTGTGTGTGTGTGTGTGTGTGAGTGTGTGTAAATGTGTGTTGTGTGTGTGTGTGTGTGTGTGTGTGTGTGTGTGTGTGTGTGTGTGTGTGTGTGTGTGTGTGTGTGTGTGTGTGTGCGTGTGTGAGTGTGTGTAAATGTGTGTTCATGTGTGTGTGTGTGTGTGTGTGTGTGTGTGTGTGTGTGTGTGTGTGTGTGTCTGTGTGAATGTGTGTGTGTGTGTGTGTGTGTGTCTGTGTGTGTGTGTGTGTGTGTGTGTCATGTGAATGTGTGTAAATGTGTATGTGTGTGTGTGTGTGTGTGTGTGTGTGTGTGTGTGTGTGTCTGTGTGAATGTGTGTGTGTGTGTGTGTGTGTGTGTCTGTGTGTGTGTGTGTCATGTGAATGTGTGTAATGTGTATGTATGTGTGTGTGTGTGTGTGTGTGTGTGTGTGTGTGTGTCATGTGAATGTGTGTGTGTGTGTGTGTTTGTGTGAGTGTGTCTGTGTGAATGTGTGTGTGTGTGTGTGTGTGTGTGTGTGTGTGTGTGTGTGTGTGTGTGTCTCGGTCTGTGTGTGTGTGTGTCCGTCTCACTCACTCACCTCCAGGTTGACGAAGATGGCCTCCATCTCGTGGACACTGAACACCAGCTTCAGGGGGATCATGTAGTTCTAGACATGAGGTCAACAGGGTTAGAAACTACAACTCCTCCAGTGAGGACACCAAGACACTAGGAGGGGACCGAGGCTTCACAAGCATAATCATATAGATACAAATATACGACACGTACAAAGACATATGTGTACTCTCAGCAGGAAGGAAAGGAGGGGTTCCAGGTTATTAAACTACTATATTATTATAAAACATGTACAAATATTCCAAAAAACGTTTTGGTCAATTTTTCAATCATTTTTTGTTGAGTTTTTTTCCAATTCATTGGTGTGTTTAATGACCTTCTGCTTCAATGTTCTCATGATGAATATCGTATGAAAAATATGCTGAGCTCATCTAGTTTCATTAACATCTCCTTCACCTTTGAGACATTACAGTGCGCTAGTTCAAACAGCTAAAGTAGCTTAAACAGCTTAAAAGGGTGTTAGCCGCCGCAGCTACATTAAAAGCGGCACTTCAAATTCCCCAGCGGTAAAGACAATCTCCGCCCAGTGGTTTGGCTAACGTCGTTAGTGGAGCCTGCTGTCACTTCCCATGTTGCTAACGATAACAAATCCGTCTGTTATGAAGACGATGGCGAGACGCGAGCTTTATTAACCCCGACTCAATTACGACCAACGGGTCCCCTGATTCCCGCTCACCCTCTAGCCCGGCGCCAGCGCTAGCGTTAGCATAACATAGCGTGGCGGTGGCGTATTCTTAGCACTAATGGAACCGGCGGAGCGGCTGGCGTCTCATCGGGATCATCGGCGGCAGTAGCGGAGCGCGGTGCGCCGCGATAGCATTGCGCGGCGTGAAAGGTGCTCTTTGTTCCACTAATAAAGGCTGATGTACTGTCAATGAGCGGCTGAACGCTGTGATCTGGCAGCTGACATGTGTGCATAAATTAACTTCCTCAAAGACACTTTAATGTCCTGTGAGCATTTGGGGACATGTGTGTGTGTGTGTGTGTGTGTATGTTGAGTGTGTGCTGTGTGTGTGTGTTTATGTCTGTGTTTATATGTGAGTATGTGTGTGTTTATGTATGTGTGGTGTGTGTGTGTGTGGTGTGTGTGTGTGTGTGTGTGTGTGTGTGTGTGTGTGTGTGTGTGTGTGTGTGTGTGTGTGTGTGTGATGCGTCTCTAGTGATTCCACCCGGGGAGTCCCCCACGGTGTCGGTGAGCCAATAATAACTATTGATCCTCTGACATTTGGTCTCCGTTGGATCAGCCAATAGCTGACCTTTCCACACTGTGGCCCCGCCCACAAGAGGGAAACTACAATTTGCTATTACCGACATACTGAGTGTGTGAGTGTAGGTGTGAGAGAGTGACTGTGTGTGTGTGCGTGTGTGTGTGTATGTGCGTGTGTGTTTCGTTACCTTCTCGATGTCCTCTAAGGTCTTGTAGTACTTGGCCTCTGTCTCCTGGATCTCCACCAGACAGCAGTTCCTCTTGTCGTCCTCAGTCATGCCCATCTTCTGTACAACACACACACACACACACACACACACACACACACACACACACACACACACACACACACACACACACACACACACACACACACACACACACACACACACACACACACACACACACACACACACACACACACACACACACTTCATTAATACGACAGACAGGCAACTTACAGAGAGAAGACAGATTGTGTAACACCGATATAAACATGTTCTCCACTGATCAGGACGAGGAGACAGGAGCCTGGGGATGACATGGGGGACTGGGAACAGGGAGGCCAACTGTGATGGAGAATCACAGTCGAAGTCGGGTGTTGACCAAGTTCACTATGGATGAAGATGAAGATGTGATGAGGTGGAACACTGTGAGATGACAGAGACTGTGGCCAGATGCAAGCCACATGTGAAACTGCGTTGGCGATTGTGTGTGTGTGTGTGTGTGTGTGTGTGTGTGTGTGTGTGTGTGTGTGTGTGTGTGTGCTTGTGAGAATTTGCAGGGCGACATATATCACACATACATACGAATGCAGACATTGATGAACCAACTGTGGAGTGAATGAATAATCACTTACCTGCATGTATCTGATCTGCAGCATGAGAAGGCAATAGAGTGATTTATGTTATATTAAACATATAGAAGGATATATAGTGATATATGTTATATTGAACATATAGAAGGCAATAGAGTGATTTATGTTATATTAAACATATAGAAGGATATATAGTGATATGTTATATTGAACATATAGAAGGCAATAGAGTGATTTATGTTATATTAAACATATAGAAGGATATATAGTGATATATGTTATATTGAACATATAGGAAGCAATAGAGTGATTTATGTTATATTAAACATAGAAGGATAGAGAGAGAGAGAGAGAGAGAGAGAGAGAGAGAGAGAGAGAGTGTGTGTGTGTGTGTTAATCTATTCGGGAAGATGTGTGTTGGCATGGATTATCACACACATCCTGAGTGATCCAGGTGTCAGGGCTAAGGGTAGTGTAGGTTGTGTGTGTGTGTGTGTGTGTGTGTGTGTGTGTGTGTGTGTGTGTGTGTGTGTGTGTGTGTGTGTGTGTGTGTGTGTGTGTGTGTGTGTGTGGAGGGGGGGGAGCTCAGCTGAAGGAGACAGATGCATCTCACCATGCTGGGGTGAGGGGGTACGTGGGTGTACGGGGTGGGGGGGGGGGGGGGGTGAGGAAAGTGGAGGTGATGGGTGGAGGTGAGGCATGGGTAGGGGTGAGGAGGGAGGGTGAGGTACAGAGGTCAGTGTGGAGGGATGGAGAGTAGCGGTAAGGACAGCTGGGTGGAGCTCAGCAGAGGCGGATGATATTCTCCACAAGGGCTGGTTTCAGAGGGTGGAGTGTTCGTGGTGGGGTGGAGGGCGGAGGTGGACAGGAGGTGTTCTGGAGGTGGCGGCTCGGGTGGAGGTTTGGGGGTGGTGGAGGTGCATGGAGGGATGGAATAGGGTGGTGTTGAGGTGTGTTAGGGTGGTCTCCTCAATGTGGGTTGGTTTGGAGGTGGAGGATACAGGTGGAGGGTAGTTTAGCGGTATGGGGGGGAGGGCGATCGAGGATGGATACACAGAGGTGGAGGCATGTCAGCAGACGGGTGGAGGTGGCGTTGCTTACCATGGGCTGGCGAACCTCCACCTTGATGATGTCCTCGTAGATGTCGTCCCCGTCGTCCTCGCACGGCACGCAGTCGTAGATGTCATCCTCACCCAGGTCGTGCTCGCTGCACGCACACGCACACGCACACACACACACACACACACACACACACACACACACACACACACACACACACACACGGTCAGTGTCATTAGCAATCCTTATGTTTTGTTGGTTTTAGTTTTCATTCTTTTTTTTCTGTGTGTGCTACAAAAAACTGCCTTCATATTTTGTATTTTTACAACAATTGTATTTTTGTCAAAATAATAAAAACTAACTCTATTAGTTTGTTTTTATTTAGTTTGTACGTTATTATGATGTGTAAAGCACTTTTTATTGGGTCACTGGTTTAGTTGTCTGTGTTTCATTAGGTTGTGTATTGGTGAAGTCTGTTGGAATATTTCATTTTTTTTTATATCTATTTGATCTTTTCCATCTCTATTGTGTGTGTTTTTTGCTGAGGGAAATAGATCAATAAAATACCCTATCTACCTCTTTACAATAAAAATATAGGCTACTACGAACTGATATGATTAATCTTTAGGCTGATATGAACTGATATGAATAATCTAGACAGATATTAACTGATATGATAAATCTATAGGCTGATATGAACTGATATGATTAATCTATAGGGTCAAATCAACTGATATGATTAATCTATAGGGTCAAATCAACTGATATGATTAATCTATAGGGTCAAATCAACTGATATGATTAATCTAAAAAGGGTCATATTAACTGATTTTTAACCTCAGTGGCGGCCTCCGGTCTCACCCGTTAAGTTAACGGCTAGAGACACAAGCAGACAACCAGACACAAGCAGACAACCAGACACAAGCAGACAACCAGATACAACCAGACAACCTGATACAACCAGACAACCAGATACAACCAGACAACCTAATACAACCAGACAACCAGAAACAAGCAGACAACCAGATACAACCAGACAACCAGAAACAAGCAGACAACCAGAAACATGCAGACAACCAGATGCAACCAGACAACCAGACACAAGCAGACAACCAGATACAACCAGACAACCTGATACAACCAGACAACCAGATACAACCAGACAACCAAACACACAACCAGATACAACCAGACAACCAGACACAAGCAGACAACCAGATACAAGCAGACAACAAGACACAAGCAGACAACCAGACACAAGCAGACAACCTGATACAACCAGACAACCAGATACAACCAGACAACCAGTCAACCAAACACAAGCAGACAACCAGATATAACCAGACACAACCAGACAACCAGACACAAGCAGACAACCAGATACAAGCAGACAACAAGACACAAGCAGACAACCAGATACAAGCAGACAACCAGTCAACCAAATACAAGCAGACAACCAGATACAACCAGACACAAGCAGACAACCTGATACAACCAGACAACCAGACACAAGCGGACAACCAGATACAACCAGACACAAGCAGACAACCTGATACAACCAGACCAGACAACCAGACACAAGCAGACAACCTGATACAACCAGACAACCAGACACAAGCGGACAACCAGATACAAGCAGACAACCAGACACAAGCAGACAACCAGATACAATCAGACACAAGCAGACACAACCTGACACACTTCAACACTACAGTGGAAATACACATCCAGCGTTTTAAAAACCACACCAACAGAGAAATGAAACTGAAACTATTTGCTCTGGGCTGTTTTAAATTCCCTCCCTCCTCTGTATGAAACACACGCTAAATACACACACATCACTTCTCTCTTACATACGCTGAGTCATTACCGGAGGGGAGTGACAGTCTTTTGGGGGATTCACTGTAAACTGCTTATTATGTTAAGTGTTGTATTCAGGGCACAATCAGGTCACTTGATTCATCAACAACAACAACATCAACATCATCGTCTCAAACGAGGCGGTAGAACCCTGTAGTGGCTCAGGTGATGACTCCCAGGCCGGATGGTGTGGGTTCCATCCACCGGGTTCCACCTGGCTACGTGTACCGCAGAACCTTGAGCAAGGAGCCCAATCCTGATTGACATTCCTTATTTGACCCATTTTGTTAGGACATAATGCGGGAGTGAATCAGGGTTAGGTGTCTTTCTCGAGGACGCCCGACATATCACATTCAATAGACGTCACTTTGGATAAAGGCGACAGCTAAACGTCTTAAATTATTTATCGGAACAAATAGACTGCTGCGATATTAGACCCAGTACTGAACTCCACGGTATCACAGAACCCTATGCAAACCCCCCCGGAGTCTCCTCCACCGGCGCTATCTGGGAACACACAAACCCCAACGACCATTGATCCCCGATAACAACCAGGCTAAACAAATGCAAAACACATTGTGTTCGTTTAGTTTAGACCCAGAACTCCAAGGCAAAGCCTCGGACATATCGCAGCAACCCAACCCACCCCAGGTCCGTCTTCCGCTATCTGTGAACACACAGACGGAGGCAGCGGAGGCAGCAGACAGCCTCCCCCCGGACGGCCGATAGCGTCTCTTTAGTCCGGTGCCAAACTAGCTCAATGACCTTTAATTAGGCCCACAGCCACAAGCACACAAACAAATGACTTATAGGGGGTATGGGGGGGGAGTGGGGGGGATCAGACTCTGGGGGACCCCCCCCCTCCCTCCCCCTCCCTCCCCCTCCCTCCCCTCTGCCGCTCTGTTCTCCGGGAAAGCAATTAATACGTAGGCAACATTTACAGCTTATGGCGCCGGTGATGGCCCGACGGGGAGTGCCATTAGCTAAATAAATTAAATTTGTTAATCAACGCGGCCGGGGAAATTACCGCTGCTAAAGTTACGAGGTCGGAGCCTCTTAAGGCCGTGCCGCTCCGAGGTGCTGATTCTCCGCCGCCGTTTGAAGTCTCGTGTCTTCCAAGACGAACGGGATCTCATTATTCTGTCGGGAGGAGGAGGAAACGCTGATGTTCTTCTAATGCTGCTGGAGAGGAAAAGTTTCCCGCCTTTTTTATATTGCAGGTGCGACGGCCGCGTTTTGGGGAAACTTATAATGGCTACGCCCCGAGCGGGAAAGACGTTAAAACAAACACTATCTATTCATTCACACTGAAGAACTGAAGAACTATAGAGTAGGTCGTTAAAGAGGAAGGAGAGGAGGAGAGCACGGAGCCTTGATTAAGTATTGGCTCGGTAGCGGTGCTAGCACTTTGCTCCGTCCAAACTTTTAATGGAGTCGTATTGGTTCCATGTGTCGTTACAAACAGACCTCACCGAGCTGGCTGCTTGTGGATAGTTTACAGCGTGGCCAATGGAAGCATTTAAAAACCAGGACAGGACATTCGATGCTGCCCCAGTCCGCCAATGCTGTTCTTCCCATCACAAAGGCCAATCGTGTAGCAATAAACGCACCGATTAGCATGCAGTAAAGTCACACCACAATCTGACCTACAAACTCAACCTGTCCCATGATCCTTTGCGCTATAAGCCCAACACAAACTCTGTGGCTATGTCCGAAAATCGCTCCCTTCTTATATAGTGCACTATATAGTGAGTTTGCCTTGTTGTAGCGCTGTCTGAATATATAGTGACAATTATCATACCCTTAATTATTACTCTAGTGTTTGTACTATTAATACCCTAGTGTATTATTATAGACTCATCGTATCCCACAATGCACCGTACAAAGTAGTGTACAACCGATGGTCACTAACCCAGAACAAGAAGAGACTTCCTCCGACCATCTAATACGTTTATTTATGAGACAGAAATTACCTTATTAACGGAGACTCCAGTCGAAAAGTGATTTCACTATATAGTCTCTACATTGAACTACTAGAGAGAGAGTAGGGAATGAGGGAAGGATTTCACTATATAGTCCTCTACATTGAACTACTAGAGAGGGAGTAGGGAATGAGGGAAGGATTTCACTATATAGTCCTCTACATTGAACTACTAGAGAGGGAGTAGGGAACGAGGGAAGGATTTCACTATATAGTCCTCTACATTGAACTACTAGAGAGGGAGTAGGGAACGAGGGAAGGATTTCACTATATAGTCCTCATTGAACTACTAGAGAGGAAGTAGGGAATGAGGGAAGGATTTCACTATATAGTCCTCTACATTGAACTACTAGAGAGGGAGTAGGGAACGAGGGAAGGATTTCACTATATAGTCCTCTACATTGAACTACTAGAGAGGAAGTAGGGAATGAGGGAAGGATTTCACTATATAGTCTCTACATTGAACTACTAGAGAGGGAGTAGGGAACGAGGGAAGGATTTCACTATATAGTCCTCTACATTGAACTACTAGAGAGGGAGTAGGGAACGAGGGAAGGATTTCACTATATAGTCCTCTACATTGAACTACTAGAGAGGGAGTAGGGAACGAGGGAAGGATTTCACTATATAGTCCTCTACATTGAACTACTAGAGAGGGAGTAGGGAACGAGGGAAGGATTTCACTATATAGTCCTCTACATTGAACTACTAGAGAGGGAGTAGGGAACGAGGGAAGGATTTCACTATATAGTCTCTACATTGAACTACTAGAGAGGGAGTAGGGAATGAGGGAAGGATTTCACTATATAGTCCTCTACATTGAACTACTAGAGAGGGAGTAGGGAATGAGGGAAGGATTTCACTATATAGTCCTCTACATTGAACTACTAGAGAGGGAGTAGGGAATGAGGGAAGGATTTCACTATATAGTCCTCTACATTGAACTACTAGAGAGGGAGTAGGGAATGAGGGAAGGATTTCACTATATAGTCCTCTACATTGAACTACTAGAGAGGGAGTAGGGAATGAGGGAAGGATTTCACTATATAGTCCTCTACATTGAACTACTAGAGAGGGAGTAGGGAACGAGGGAAGGATTTCACTATATAGTCTCTACATTGAACTACTAGAGAGGGAGTAGGGAATGAGGGAAGGATTTCACTATATAGTCCTCTACATTGAACTACTAGAGAGGGAGTAGGGAATGAGGGAAGGATTTCACTATATAGTCCTCTACATTGAACTACTAGAGAGGGAGTAGGGAATGAGGGAAGGATTTCACTATATAGTCCTCTACATTGAACTACTAGAGAGGGAGTAGGGAATGAGGGAAGGATTTCACTATATAGTCCTCTACATTGAACTACTAGAGAGGGAGTAGGGAATGAGGGAAGGATTTCACTATATAGTCTCTACATTGAACTACTAGAGAGGGAGTAGGGAATGAGGGAAGGATTTCACTATATAGTCCTCTACATTGAACTACTAGAGAGGGAGTAGGGAATGAGGGAAGGATTTCACTATATAGTCTCTACATTGAACTACTAGAGAGGGAGTAGGGAAAGAGGGAAGGATTTCACTATATAGTCCTCTACATTGAACTACTAGAGAGGGAGTAGGGAACGAGGGAAGGATTTCACTATATAGTCCTCTACATTGAACTACTAGAGAGGAAGTAGGGAACGAGGGAAGGATTTCACTATATAGTCCTCTACATTGAACTACTAGAGAGGGAGTAGGGAATGAGGGAAGGATTTCACTATATAGTCCTCTACATTGAACTACTAGAGAGGGAGTAGGGAATGAGGGAAGGATTTCACTATATAGTCCTCTACATTGAACTACTAGAGAGGGAGTAGGGAATGAGGGAAGGATTTCACTATATAGTCCTCTACATTGAACTACTAGAGAGGGAGTAGGGAATGAGGGAAGGATTTCACTATATAGTCCTCTACATTGAACTACTAGAGAGGGAGTAGGGAATGAGGGAAGGATTTCACTATATAGTCCTCTACATTGAACTACTAGAGAGGGAGTAGGGAATGAGGGAAGGATTTCACTATATAGTCCTCTACATTGAACTACTAGAGAGGGAGAAGGGAACGAGGGAAGGATTTCACTATATAGTCCTACATTGAACTACTAGAGAGGAAGTAGGGAATGAGGGAAGGATTTCACTATATAGTCCTCTACATTGAACTACTAGAGAGGGAGTAGGGAACGAGGGAAGGATTTCACTATATAGTCCTCTACATTGAACTACTAGAGAGGGAGTAGGGAGTAGGGAATGAGGGAGTAGGGAATGAGGGCGTGATCTCATTATTGTCCGGTAATGTCAGGTAAGTTTACCTGGTCAATGATAAGCACTGACCAGGGCAGGCTCTATGGCCCTCAGTAAACCCACTAACCTCTAGAGAGAGAGAGAGAGAGAGAAAGAGAAAGAGAAAGAGAAAGAGAGAGAGAGAGAGAGAGAGAGAGAGAGAGAGAGAGAGAGAGAGAGAGAGAGAGAAAGAGAAAGAGAAAGAGAGAGAGAGAGAGAGAGAGAGAGAGAAAAAGAGAGAGTCTGGGGGGGAGCAGAGATGGTTCGGGAGGGAAATAAGAGATTACGAAACGCCTTGTAATCCCTCATCTAATCCCTGAGAGAGTGAGGAAGCGTGAGGTGATGTCAGACCAGCGTGAGGAAGAGGAGGAGGAGATGAAGGAGGAAGTACACCACCGTTTTACCTTGTAGACAAAAACATTTGTGAATTCATGTGTATCTTTTTGGAAGAAAATCCTCAATATTCATCATTAAGCTAATTTCTTCAAAACATCTCATCCTTCATAACAGATACGACGACACCATCTGTTCTTGTTAATCTGAGTCATGATTCTAGATTAAAGATGTTTTGCATACGGCAAGTAACAACAATTCCCTAAACTTTAACACTATATACTGTACTATGTACCATACAACACAATACTATAACAATACTGTACACAATAAAATAACAACAAGGACACTGACGGATGCTTGTATGCGCGTGTGTGGTGTGTGTGTGTGTGTGGTGTGGTGTGTGTGTGTGTGTGTGTGTGTGTGTGTGTGTGTGGTGTGTGTGTGTGTGCTGATGGAAAACATTCCTTTTAAGCCAGTCTTGTTACAGCTTTAGTATTCATGTCCTCTGGCCTTCTGAGCTCAGGAAGACCCATTAATCATTTAGTCTCTGACTACCGCGTGTGTGTGTGTGTGTGTGTGTGTGTGTGTGTGTGTGTGTGTGTGTTTGTGTTCATGTGCCTATGTATGTGTGCATGTTGGGTTAATATGTGTGCCTACATCTGTATATTTCTGTGAGCATACCTGCGAGTTATGCACAAGTGTGTGTGTGTGTGTGTGTGTGTGTGTGTGTGTGTGTGTGTGTGTGTGTGTGTGTGTGTGTACCCATGTCCCCCATGCAAGCCTCAATGAGATAGAGAGCAACACACTAACACTACCGGATCTGTTGTGCCACGCTAACGCTACTGAGCACAGGCCCCAAGTGTGTTAGCACGTCGCTAGCCCTTGCGGTGCTGCGCCAGCGCTGCTAGGTAGCATGACGTGAACTCCAGGCTAATTCCACTGGCTTGCCACACTCGTGCTTCAGCGCTACGCTAACACTACTGAACACGGATCCCTAGAGGCTCGCTAGCTTCATAAGAAGAACATCATGTTTTTAAATGCTTCCATTTATATTCCTTTTCTTCAGTACTTTGATTTCCTGAGTGGCTCCCCTGTCCTGCCTGCCAGGCCTGAGACCAGAGAGGGTTATGTGCTTTAGCTTAGCGAGAAGAGGGTAGCCTGGCAGCGAGGAGGAGCATGGCGTTCACAACCAGACTAATAGTATCCTTGAGCAGAGCTCCCAGTTAAAGGGTTTGGAGCTGACTCGTTGTTCCCGGGTTCGAACCCCAATGTTCTCAGTCAACGTGGAATGACCTCTAACCCCTACCTGCTCCTTAATGACCCCCAACCCCTACCTGCTCCTTACTGACCTTTGACCCTACATGCTCCTTAATGACCTCTAACCTCTACCTGCTCCTTAATGACCCCTAACCCCTACCTGCTCCTTAATGACCCCCAACCCCTACCTGCTCCTTAATGACCTCTAACCCCTACCTGCTGCTTAATGACCTCTAACCCCTACCTGCTGCTTAAGGACCTCTAACCCCTACCTGATCCTTAAGGTAACGTATCTGAATTCATTGTAGGTCACTTTAGATAAAAAACTATTGTTAAATGATTGGCATTGGAGCATTGATTTCAGACGACCCTACAGGGTCCAAGTCTGATCATGGATCAATGGATCAATTTAGTACTACTGCAGATGTTTGCTCTCTTTCTGTGTATCTTTCTATTATCTGGAATCAGGGCCAACTCTTAGACCAAGCACATAGCTTCAAAGACGTGCTTTACCATTAATGGCAAAACTTATTATAAATATTTTTGGGTTATTCTCAACATCCTGTGAAATACTCCAAAGTGACAGGGAGGTTTTTCTCATGTTTTTTGTGTCATGTTCCTGATGAGGTCTGTGTGGTCCTGATGAGGTCTGTGTGGTCCTGATGAGGTCTGTGTGGTCCTGATGAGGTCTGTGTGGTCCTGATGAGGTCTGTGTGGGACTGATGAGGTCTGTGTGTGACTGATGAGGTCTGTGTGGTTGTGATGAGGTCTGTGTGGTCTGATGAGGTCTGTGTGGTCCTGATGAGGTCTGTGTGGTCCTGATGAGGTCTGTGTGGTCTGATGAGGTCTGTGTGGGACTGAGGAGGTATGGGTGGTCCTGATGAGGTCTGTGTGGTTGTGATGAGGTCTGTGTGGTCCTGATGAGGTCTGTGTGTGACTGATGAGGTCTGTGTGGGACTGAGAGGAGTTAGCTCCCCTCACACGGCCAGGAGTAAATGTTGTGGCAGAACTCCGAAGGGTTCACTTTCGCCTCATTACTGCTGAGCCACGCTCATCCTGTTATTATATTATGGAATCATAAAAACATTATCAGAACATTATTATTATTATTATTAAGTATCAAGCAAAGGGGATTTGGTCAATGGAGCTCATTATGTCAACTCACCTCACCTGTGTTCATGCACCTTCTTATCATTTCTAACTATTTAGTCACTCAGCAGAAGCTTCTACCAAAGTGACTGAGGGAAGGAGCAGGGTAGGGGTCAGGGGTCATTAAGGAGCAGGTAGGGGTTAGAGGTCATTAAGGAGCAGGTAGGGTCATTAAGGAGCCGGAGTGGTTAGAGGTCATTAAGGAGCAGGTAGGGGTCAGAGGTCATTAAGGAGCAGGTAGGGGTCATTAAGGAGCCGGAAGTGGTTAGAGGTCATTAAGGAGCAGGTAGGGGTTAGGAGTCATTAAGGAGCACGTAGGGGTTAGAGGTCATTAAGGAGCAGATAGGGGTTAGAGGTCATTAAGGAGCAGGTAGGGGTCATTAAGGAGCAGGTAGGGGTCATTAAGGAGCAGGTAGGGGTTAGAGGTCATTAAGGAGCAGGTAGGGGTTAGGAGTCATTAAGGAGCACGTAGGGGTTAGAGGTCATTAAGGAGCAGATAGGGGTTAGAGGTCATTAAGGAGCAGGTAGGGGTCATTAAGGAGCAGGTAGGGGTTACGGGTCATTAAGGAGCAGGTAGGGGTTAGGGGTCATTAAGGAGCAGGTAGGGGTCAGAGGTCATTAAGGAGCAGGTAGGGGTTAGGGGTCATTAAGGAGCAGGTAGCGGTTAGAGGGTGTTGTGCTCTAAGATGCCTACGACTAGACTACAGCTATCGGGGATTCAACCCACAACCTTTCAGCCCCGAGGCTTGACATGAGCATGACCCGATATCGTATCAAACAATCATTTTAAGATATTAAATAAATATGAAATATTAAAAACGTATTCAGATCAGACTCTACATCTTGATGGAGATCTCACACAAAGAGAAGCCTCCACCAGCCTCAAGAACCTCTTCAAAACCATTCACAAGTCAAAGGTTACATCTGATATTCCATTAGAGGAAATGACTCCAGCGCTGTTATTAACTAATGGACATAATAAAAATATTTACCGATAGACTGAATGGTGGTAAAGACACGCTGACACGGGCCCGCTACGAGCAACTAGCGCTAAGACAACAATCCCTGGTCCAAAAGTTGTTGTTTTAGACCTGCTAACTTCCAACAAAGTTAAAGTGAGCTAGTAGGAATAAAATGGTTGATTGAACACTTTGTTTGTTTTTCAGCTGGGTTTAGTTTGTTGGTTTAGCATTTAGCAGTGAGACAAACACAATGGCTAGCTGCTGTTTTCCATTCGCTGTGACACATAAATCCAGACATAATCGCCTCATCACAAACAAAACAGGTATCTCACACACACACACACACACACACACACACACACACACACACACACACACACACACACACACACACACACACACACACACACACACACACACACACACACACACACACACACACACACACACACACACACACACACACAGTTTTTTGACAGCGTGGGCCCACCGCAGCGATGTCAACGACTGATAGCTTTCTCTCTGCCTAGCGACGACAGGAGGAAATTAAAAACCAGCGGACACAGCTACCGCTAGTTATATCTCTGTTCCCCACTGCTTATCAGATGGGCAGCTACATGCTAACCTCCACCACCGCAAACGTCATTAGCATGCAGCCCAGCCGCTGACAGAGAGAGAGAGCAAGCGTGGTTAGCGGCGGCTCCGGGGCGTGCCGACGCATGTCCTCGCTCTGGGACAGCTATGTGTCACATCCTACGCATCGAGGCGTCCAAATGATAGGCTACATTTAGCATTTAGCATTTAGCCTTAACGGGCAGCTTGTGAGGCGTGCCATTCATCCCCATTGATGGGCGCTGGTATGCACGCACACGCTCCGCGCTTAGTCCATCAGCCTCGGGCGCTTCGGTCCGCGGTGACTCACCGCCATGGCGGGCACCGGGAGAACAAGCACGAGTTCTATCACTATTTAATCATTTAGCAGATGCTTTCATCCTGACAACCATGATTTTATAAGATGTGTGTAATTAAGGTGTGTCACACCCTCCACGTGTTTCAAGTATACATTAGTACCGATCAATTATTACTATCAATTATTGTGCCTTTAAAGAGTGGTCATCATAATAAATCCGACGATAATAAATTAAAAGTTGAGTTATTTTCCTGGGCCCAAAAGTGCAAACCTAATGCCGTCAACATTTTCCGTTTTACATAAGTTATTAATATATGATATATAATATAAGATTTAAAATTATGAAAAATGCAATGTTAATATGCAATTCATTTTCAAACTAAATGAAGTCCTTTATTCCAAACCGCCCCAGGAAGTGAAACCAGTAGATAAAAGCTAACTGCTGCGGACGCCTGACGTAAAGAGATGCTTCTAGAAGGCCCTCGTGTGTCGTGAGCTCCGAGTTTGTAGAATATTCCTCAAATGCGCGTTAGAGAAGACGTGTGGAAGTGACTCATGGCTGTTAAATGCTTCCTCAACTGTACAACAAAACAATAATATTACTAATAACTATTTTATTTCATATAACCGCCTGTGTACAGTGTAAGAAAACCCTAAATATAAACAGATCAAATACAGAGGAAAGTGTTCTAGCCGTCCTGACTCATTCCATGGCTTGTCGACTTCCTCTCAGCCGGGGGGAAAACTATGCAGGCAGCCGACACCTCACTGCCACCGACAGGAAGCCGGGTCAAAGGTCAACGCATTAACCTACCGACCCCTCAATTAGGGACCACCTTCCGGCTGCTGCCGGGTCGCGCACAAACCTGCCTCCTGCCACCCGGACGGAATGCTAATTAAAAGCGTGTATTAAACAGGCAGCCTGCTACTGTACCATCTAACCCCCACTTCTGTTTACTTAACCCCGTCTCCTCCGGGTCGGCTCACAGCAGCGCGCTGGAGGCTTGAAAAGTGCTTCTCCTGTGACATGAGGGCCTCTGACATTAGAATGTAAATATATGAGAATCGTCTGGCAAAGGAAGTGACCTCTCCTCTACCGCCTTCAGCACGACGTCTTCCCTTCATCCTACAGCGTTCATTAAGGAGGGCGAGGCCGTGGGTAGGGTCAGGGGCTAGGGTTGGGGGTTCGACTCTCCAAGTGTCCAAATTTCCTCGGTTCGATTCCTAAGATAACCCCAAACCCCTTCCTGCTCCTAATGACATTAATCTGGATTTACTGTAAGTCGCTTTGGATAAAAGCTCCTGCTAAATCAACTAAATTATTTATTTGTTTGCGAAAATCTCTGTCTCCCCACTACAAAAAAAACATTTTAAGTATCATAATACAGTAAAGCAGTAATTCAAATAATATAGTATAGTATAAATTATGATAAAGTATAGTAATGATTTAAATAATATAGTATAGTATAAATTATGATAAAGTATAGTAATGATTTAAATAATATAGTATAGTAGTAAGTATGATAAAGTATAGTAGTGATTAAAATAATATAGTAAAGTAGTAAGTATGATAAGGTATAGTAGTAATTCAAATAATATAGTATAGTAGTAAGTATGATAATAGTGATAGTAATATGAGACACTGTATTTTAAGACCTTTTAACTCCTTGGCAGTTCAGTCGCGTCCTCGCCGTAAATCATCCACACATCAATATTTCAGGCTAATTAATAAGTCTCGGACCGCCGGGTTATTGCTAGCCTAAACGTGTCTGAATGCATTATGCACACGATGCCGATGACTGATCAATTAGGAGTCGATGCCTGTCCACCGAGGAGGAGGAGGAGGAGGAGGAGGAGGAGGAGGAGGAGGAGGGAGGAAGACTCACGGTTCCTTCTGGAAGGTCAGGGGCAGGTCCATACAATGACCTGGTCCCCCACGGCCGTTGGTACACCAGGGGTCTGTGGACAAGGGGTCTGTAGACCAGGGGTCTGTAGACCAGGAGTCTGTAGACCAGGGGTCTGTAGACCAGGGGTCTGTAGACCAGGGGTCCGTAGACCAGGGGTCTGTAGACCAGGGGTCTGTAGACCAGAGGTCTGTGGACCAGGGGTCTGTAGTCAGTAGACCAGGGGTCTGTAGACCAGGGGTCTGTAGTCTGTAGACCAGGGGTCTGTAGACCAGGGGTCTGTACACCAGGGGTCTGTGGACCAGGGGTATGTAGACCAGGGTGTGACAGGCTGTACACCAGACAAACATCACTAATTCAGTGACTGGACCTTTAGACTGTAATAAAACTTAAGGCCGTTAAACGTGTCACTTGAGGCTTTGACTTGGGCGCGAGTCAAATCTTAGCAAAAGGATAGCCTAGTGGCTAAGGGCGATGGACTGTCAGACTGTCGGAAGGTTCTGGGTTCGATCCCCGATATCAGCTGTCTACCCGTAGGCATTCTTGAGCAAGATGCCCCCTAACCTTTACCTGCTAAGCATCTGCAAAATTACTAAACAGAAAAAGTATAATAGCACCTACGACCTCTACACGTTCTGTAGAGTGGCTCTGCATGAGCCACTATTAACATGTCTTCACATCTCAACATCATGGAAGGGGCCAAAGGTATCTAGCTGCCATACATACAGTATCTCTCTCTCTCTCTCCCTCCCTTGTAATTTTCCTCTCTCTCTCTCTCTCTCTCTCTCTCTCTCTCTCTCTCTCTCTCTCTCTCTCTCTCTCTCTCTCTCTCTCTCTCTCTCTCTCTCTCTCTCTCTCTCTCTCTCTCTCTCTCTCTCTCTCTCTCTCTCTCTCTCTCTCTCTCCCCTTCTGTCTCTCTCTCCCTGTCTCTCTCCCCCTCTGTATCTCTCTCTGTCTCTCCCCCTCTGCCTCTCTCCCCCTCTCTCCCCTTCTGTCTCTCTCTCTCTCTGTCAATCTCCCTCTGTCTCTTCCCCCCCTCTCTCTCCCTCTCTCTCTTCATGGCACCTTCCTCAGCAGGATGCCTCATTATTCTCCATTAATCAAGGACAAGCGAGTACCACCATCAGTGGAACCAGCTCTCGCTCTCTCTCTCTCTCGCCCTCTCCCCCTCTCTCTCCCTCCCTCCCTCCCCCTCCTTCCCCTCCAGTCAGGCCCCCAGCCAGGCTGTGTGGGATCCCTATAGGTGCCCCAGAGCCTGCCAGAAGGACCCCCCATGAACAAAGAGAATATCTCTACCTGTCTAACTACAGATGTCTGTCTGTCGGTAAACCTCCAGCTATCGTATCCGTCTGTCTGCCTGTCTGTCTGTCTGTCTGTCTGTAAGCCAGCCTCTCTCTCTCTCTCTCTCTCTCTCTCTCTCTCTCTCTCTCTCTCTCTCTCTCTCTCTCTCTCTCTCTCTCTCTCTCTCTCTCTCTCTCTCTCTCTCTCTCTCTCTCTCTCTCTCTCTCTCTCTCTCTCTCTCTCTCTCTCTCTCTCTCTCTCTCTCTCTCTCTCTCTCTCTATATATATTCATATAGAAAATCACAAGAAAACAAACCTAATAGATGTTGAGTACACATTGATGACTACACACACAAATAAACACATACAAGTAAATACATGTAGAAATGAATGAATGAATACAATTCAAATCTGCTAGGCTAAATGGCCAACTAACGCTAAACATGCAGATATATATACATAGATATGAATACATAGAGATTAATTCATAGATATGAGTACATAGATATGAATCCATACATATGAATCCATATACAGTGTGAACACTTCAGGTGTGTTCAGTGAGGAGCAGCGATGGAAGCTAGCTGCTCTGTATTTAGACTCAGTCTGTTTGCTCATTAGCACTTCAGAAGAGACCTGGCACCCTGCCGCACCATGGCATGACGTTTATACCCCACTGCTGTGTGTGTGTGTGTGTGTGTGTGTGTGTGTGTGTCTGTGTGTCTGTCTGTGTGCGTGGATTCATGTGTGTGTGTGGATTTGTGTGTGTGTGTATGTGTGAGTGTGGATGCATGTGTGTGTGTGTGTGTGTGTGTGCCCAAGTATGTGTGTGTGTGCATGTGTGTGTTAATGTGTGTGTGCACATGCACACACACCTGTGTGTGTGTGGGTGTGTGGGTGTGTACCTGCATTGTGTGTACTTACTCTGCCAGCTCTTCAAGGCTTCTGTACACATCATCCTCATTCAGAGCTGTGTCCTCCGACGGGAAGGACCTGGAACACACACACACACACACACACACACACACACACACACACACACACACACACACACACACACACACACACACACACACACACACACACACACACACACACACACACACACACACACACACACACACACACACACACAGTGAGAAAGACTGTAGCCTCGGTGTGTCAAGCTCAGTACACGTGAAGTTGAGCGGGAACAGTTTGTCAGCTTGTCTGTTTCAGAGCTTGTCACCTGAGTTACACAACAGTAGCATGCATCCACACACACACACACACACACACACACACACACACACACACACACACACACACACACACCACACACACACACACACACACACACACACACACACACACACACACACACACACACACACGCACACAAACACCACACACACACACGTCACAAACCTACCACACACACACACACCGCTACACAAACCTACTCACACACACACACACACCTGTCTACACAAACACACGCACAAAAACCATTCATGCACAACGCCTAAACACACACATCACAACATGTCAACACACATCTTACACACACAACACGTCAACACACATCACTCACTCACACACACACACACACACACACACACACACACACACACACACACACACACACACCACACACACACACACCACACACACACACACCCACACACACACACACACCACACACACACACACACACACACGACACACACACCCTCATGAACACACCACTCAGAACACACACCCTCATGAACACACACCTCACAGAAACACTTAGAGTAGATAGGTAGTAGAATAGGTAAAATATCGTAATAGCTTCAAAGAAAATATGATTAGCTCATATCTATATGACAAAGGCACACAGCTTACAGGTTTCTCCTGGTAACCAAATGACCTGAATAGAGAATCATCTCACTAATGACACCTCGTCATTTAACGCTCGAAGAGCTCCAAGTGGTTCAAATCACACGCTTTATTACGCCTCTGAAATAAAAACCAGGTTAAAAATGACAAAAATAGACCACATCATTCAAGTGTCACGCAGACTAATTACAATTCAAATTAATCATTTCATTATTTCATTCTCAGATACCCAGCCGTCAGTGAAGGACAAACCTCGGGACGACCGGGGATTCTAGAGAACCTTATCAAGATGCTACCATCAGGAGAGCCAACTGTGAAATGGAACACGAATACCACCGGACTCCATTCACCTGGTGTTGGATATAGACTGTATCATATAGACCAAGATGACAGACTATAGAAAGAATAATATAGACCAAGATTCTATCACACAGATTGTAAAGGGTGGGTGTGTGTATGAGTGGGTGTATGGTGTGTGTGTGTGTGTGTGTGTGTGTGTGTGTGTGTGTGCCTCGGCAGTGAGTCCGAGGCGACAACCTGGACATCCTAGTGACGGGATCAGGCGCTAGAGACGGTCCTCCCACACGGCTCTCATCCCCCAGTTCCTCATCCCCCGTCCAGAACATCAATTGACCCTGACCGGGGGGGGAGAGGGGGGGGGGGGGGGGTTTAGCGTGTTGGCTAGCGTGTTGGTGGGTGATGGTGTCGCCGGAGGCAACAGGGAGAGGGCGTTCACCTGTCGATTTCTTCCTACACTAAGCCTCCCCTCTCTCAGCAGAGGTGACGGTCAGTCAGTCGGTGGAGACCAAGGAAAAACACGAAAAGAAAAAGCCACCTTAAGCCTCATTGATCCATGGGTACCGATGGGGGGGGGGAGACTTCTGCTGGTCTGTAAGTCAGGGACTGTATAAATATAGCGCCTCCATCGCACCTGGGATGCACACGTATAGGGTGCCTTTCTCTCCAGCAGGAGTCATGTTCAGAATCATTTCTAAATCTAGCCCACATTTGTGAAATCACAGATGTGGGAGTGTTTCACAATCTACATCTGTGACATCACACATTTCACATTCACATCACATTCACCAAAACCATCCGCATGCAAATAACAAATAACAGACCTAACAGCACTCAAGTGTCGAGGAAACCTGAAAAGTTCAGTTTTGATTGAAACATTTCATTCTTGCATTAGCGAGTTGCGCTAGCTAGCATCACGGTGAACCGTAGGCTTTCCAGGGAACACAGAGCAGTTTGAAAGAATACTGAATCAACTCAAGCCGGTGGATTTTGAACTACAATCTTTACTCCCTTGTGAACTACAATCTTTATTCCCTCGTTAACTTATCAAATGCATTAATATACATACATACACACTGCTTAACATAGAGATGTAGACGCCACTAGCATTAGCACGCTGCGTGCGCTCGGCTCCGTGTCGCGTTCCGCACGAGTGGTCGGGTGAATCTGAGACGATGAGATCTTCTTCCCACGCAGGACGCAGGAATAGAGATACGCGCAAATATGATTTTAATCAGCGCATGCTATGCATGCATGGGGGGGGGGGGAGGCGGCGGCGGTGGCAGCCGGCTAGCTCCGGCATGATAGCGACCGCGTGTCACGGAGAGACGCGGGCCACATGGTGAGAGAGAAATAGGTCACCCTCAGTGTGAGGATAGAAATTCAATTTTAGACACGTAGCTCCTCCCTCAGGTGTCACCTGGAGAGAGCGGGAGTTGACATTCAACACCACATACTATTACAGTATATATTGCCGGAGTGAAAGTTAATTCTCCCAAAGTTACCTCAGAGAACATGATTTGTAGTGACTTTTATTGCTACTATTGGGTCACACTTTGACGCAAAGCGACTTAATGTGGGTTCTATTTTTAGACTGCAGACATTGGGGTTCAAACCCAGAAACCTTTCGGCTTGGACTTAAAGCTCACGCTGAAAGCTAGACTAACCTGCCCCTGGTCTAGATGATGGAGCTTCTTATTAACCACTGAGATCTGGCAGACCCATCTTTGTTGAAAACTGGGACACCCTGTTGCTAGGTTACCAGCAGGTGACTGGCAGCCCATCGATGTGATGTGATGAGTCCACGGTGGACGTTTCAAATTAAAAGTTCTATCTTGGAAACACCCGAGAAGAGCATTAAAGTGGACATTTCAAATGAAGAGTATGTTGGAAAGTCCTGAGCGGAGCATTAAAGCAGAGCCCTGATTGGCCGGGCCGGGCTGTTGTAGCGCCGACGGGAGCCAATCGGAGGCTGCTATTCTGGTTGCCACGGTGAGTCCCTCTAGTCGATAACCCCACAGCAATACACACACATTCAGCAACAAAGGTATGCAACCACACATGCACACGCACACACACACACACACACACATTCAGCAACAAAGGTATGCAACCACACATGCCACACACACACACACACACACACACACACACACACGTATGTATTGTGTGTGTGTGTGTGTGTGCCTGTGTGTTAGAGTGTGTCAGCCACCAAAGGCCGGAGACACGTCCAGACAAGACATTGAATAAAGAGATCGATACGCTACAACATCCTGTCAATAACCATCTGAGATCACTCTCCTCACCATGAGATCACTCTCCTCACCCTGAGATCACTCTCCTCACCCTGAGATCACTCTCAGAGCATCACCCTGAGATCACTGTCCTCACCCTGAGATCACTCATCACCCTGAGATCACTCTCAGTGCATCACCCTGAGATCACTCTCCTCACCCTGAGATCACTCTCCTCACCCTGAGATCACTCTCAGAGAATCACCCTGCGATCACTCTCAGTGCATCACCCTGAGATCACTCTCCTCACCCTGAGATCACTCTCAGAGCATCACCCTGAGATCACTCTCCTCACCCTGAGATCACTCTCAGAGAATCACCCTGCGATCACTCTCAGTGCATCACCCTGAGATCACTCTCCTCACCCTGAGATCACTCTCAGAGCATCACCCTGAGATCACTCTCCTCACCCTGAGATCACTCTCATCACTCTAAGATCACTCTCAGAGCCCTGATATCACTCTCATCACCCTGCGATCACTCTCATCACCCTGAGATCACTCTCAGAGCATCACCCTGAGATCACTCTCATCACCCTGAGATCACTCTTAGAGCCCTGAGATCACTCTCATCACCCTGAGATCACTCTCCTCACCCTGAGATCACTTTCATGACCCTGAGATCACTCTCCTCACCCTGAAATCACTCTTATCACTCTAAGATCACTCTCATCACCCTGAGATCACTCTCATCACCCTGAGATCACTCTTATCACTCTAAGATCACTCTCATCACCCTGAGATCACTCTCAACACCCGGAGATCACTCTCAGAGCATCACCCTGAGATCACTCTCAGAGCCCTGTCCTCACCCAGTCACCCATGGGCTAGACTGCTATCTATAGCCTTATAGATCTACAGTACCTATACACTCACTATATATAGCCTTATAGATCTACAGTATCTATAGACTATCTATAGCCTTATAGATCTACAGTATCTATACACTCACTATATATAGCCTTATAGATCTACAGTATCTATACACTCACTATATATAGCCGTATAGATCTACAGTATCTATACACTCACTATATATAGCCTTATAGATCTACAGTATACAGACACTCACTATCTATAGCCTTATAGATCTACAGTATCTATACACTATATATAGCCTTATAGATCTACAGTATCTATACACTCACTATCTATAGCCTTATAGATCTACAGTATCTATACACTCACTATCTATAGCCTTATAGATCTACAGTATCTATACACTCACTATATATAGCCTTATAGATCTACATGTAGGGGCGCCAGTATCTCAGTCTGTTGGGAACCGGAGGATCGCTGGAAAAAGAAGGTGTCAGATCGCCACCTGGGCCCTGCCTCAGTGCCTCAGTGCCTCAGTGCCCTTGAGCAAGGCACCAGCCCCTCCCCTGCTCCCCTGTATATCCAACAGCTGATACCCACTGCTCCTCATACCAGGATGGGTTCCATGCAGAGAATGTACAGTAGTGTGTGCGCATGTATGTGATATAATTAAAGAGGATTCAAATCCTCCAGATTTAGATTTAGTATCATACACTCACTGGCTTCCTAACTATCTATACCCCTATATATACACAGTATATCTATATTTTTTCGACCTGTATCTATATAGTATCTATCCATCTATCCATTCCTCTATCTACCTATCATATACCATATATTTGTCTGTGCCTAAATCTCTGCTATCTTTTAAATAAATGTAATTAATAACTCCAAGAACTATTTGGTAGGAGATATAAATCCATTGTTATACTTATAGATTTAAAACTGTGAGGAGTCAAGGGTGAGAAACACTAAGATGATCATGCAGACATAGTAATATCTCTAGGATATGTTTTATTAAAACATTGCTGCCTTTTTCATCATGACTTTTATGCATTTGCACATCTGTGGACACACACACACACACACACACACACACACACACACACACACACACACACACACACACACACACACACACACACACACACACACACACACACACACACACACACACACACACACACACACACACACACACAATGCAGATAGCAGTGCACTGTAATCTCTGTGCTCTGCTGAATACATGAATAGACTGGGATATTCGAGTGGTTTCAGTATTCAGAGAAGCCCTTCAGACCGCGGACGGCGCTCCGAGACGCCCACAGGTAGAGCTCAGGTTGTGCTGCAGGCCCTCAGGCCCACAGTGTGATCACATTAGTGCGCCTGAGCACAACAGCTGGTCTAGTCTGTACGGTGGACGGGATACGGGCGGGAGAGAGCTCCTGGTCGCCACGGGAACCAAGACCAACCGGCACACTCGCCGTTTTAAAATATAACAGTTCTGCTTGTTAAGATAAATGTGCATGTGAGTGAGTGATGAGTGAGTGAGTGAGTGAGTGAGTGAGTGAGTGAGTGAGTGAGTGAGTGATGAGTGAGTGAGTGAGGAGAGAGAGAGAGAGAGAGTGTGTATCTGCTGCAGGACAGTTAAGCCAGTCAAGCCCTTGGTCCAGGGTTTGGGTTCTATATTGGTCAGATTTGGCCCAAAGTGGTCCAGCTGGTAGTAGGAGGACCGTTCCACACATAATGGACCTGAGAGAGAGAGAGCGAGAGAGAGTGTGTGTTTATCTGTTGCAGAAAAGTTGGACCAGTCAAGTCCTTGGTACGGGGGTTGGAGTTCTATATTGGTCCGATTGGGCCTTCAGTGGCCCAGCTGCCACAAGACGGACCCCAGACCACCGCCAGGTGAATGAGGGTCCTGAATAAACCAGTACCAGCGGGGAGCCAGGATGAGACGGGGAATGGAGCCTCCCACGTCTCACCCCACATGAAGACCAGTCCTCCACCGAGGGAACGTTCAACACTGGAGCTCGCAGGTCCTCAACCCGTCCATTGGGAGCAGTTAGGAGACCAGCGGCCTTTTAAAGACACGTCAATACGGCTGACAGCGGAACGGAGGGGCAGGATAAGGAAGATGACTAGAGACTAGAGTGTTTGTTTGCACTACCAAACGGTTCTGGGTTCGAACCCTCATATCCGCTGTCTACCTGTAGACACCTGAACTCCCCCCACCCACCCCCCATCTCTCCCCCATATGACCGAGTTACATGTTCATCCCACTGCACCTTCTACTATGGATAACACTGGACATTTGCACTTAGTTAGTTATTTGCAGTACTGTTTACAGGCCACCACAATATGTATGTATTCCATTTTTTTGTATGCCAATTTTCTCAAACCTTTTACAATTTTGTTGTACTTGTACGACGACAATAAAGGAATCTTGAGTCAGATTCTCATGAGTTCCATCATCTATACAGAGAAGGCTTTGGATGAATCCACAGAGACGTCCCTTTGGATGAAGTCCTCAGACAGTTGACTGAGGCTCACTGTGGAACACCAAGACAGGAGGTCTCCTCAGCGAGGGCTCAGGATGATTGATCCTCTGCAGTGACACTCTCTGCGCCCCCTCCAGTTGTCACCCGGGCGTGGAGGGACCCCAAAGGTCACCAGGGGTCACGGAGCATATATACATACATGCAACATAAGGACCGCTATTAACACTAGAAATGCCGGGCCATTTTTACCTGGAGCTGGACTACTGGACTAAGCTGGACTACGCTCAAGTATTATCGTGACCCAAGCTTCTCTCTCTCTGGGTACCAGGAGGATCTCCAGGAGGAACGGTCAGACTACATCACCTAATAGTGTTTCTATGGTTTCACTGTGGCCAAAGGATTTCTTTACGGACGGTTTGTAAATGCACTTAGAAATTATTTATCATTAATATTTGTCAGGATCACCAATGATACACACATATTTCTCTCATAAGGTTATAGTGCCGACTCACATGCTCAGATGGGATGATGTTCAAATGATATAATGATATAATATAGCAGATATTAAAAAGAGATTTATGAATAAAATGAAATGCTGCTTGCATTAGTACTAAACACATTTGAAGTAAGAGTTTACATCCTTTGGGGGGTTTGGTTGGTATCTAGCAGCAGTGTGAACAGCTTTCAGGACTCATCATGTACCATGTGTCTGGTAGAAGGTGGTTGGAGCA
The DNA here is from genome assembly GCA_027704905.1 of Muraenolepis orangiensis. Taxonomy (NCBI): domain Eukaryota; kingdom Metazoa; phylum Chordata; class Actinopteri; order Gadiformes; family Muraenolepididae; genus Muraenolepis; species Muraenolepis orangiensis. The sequence goes on from CM051006.1 coordinate 1,081,083, forward strand.
GGTCAGACGGTAACAGTGGATCAAACCAGTGGTGTAGACCCCCTGATGGGCTGAAGATCTAGACTCTGCCTCGACTGCCGCAGTCGGCCAACTCATCTTTGTGTTGTGAGCCCAGACTCTGGCCTGGTTCTGGGGATGATGGCGGTGCTGATGAAGGTGCACTTCCTCCAGAGACCTCCATAGTCTCCTTCCATCCATCCATCCTTCAGTTCTACACACTGCGGTCGCTCCCTGCTGATGTTGAACACATGTGTTCACCAGCCAGGGTGGAGGTTGCTCCACCCTCAGCCCTCTGTACTCTGGCTCACTCTGGAGGTGGGTGGGCTGGCCGGTGGTCCTCCTCTCCACCCGACTCCCAGACGCTGAACTCTGGCTTGAGTTCAGAGCGACGGTGGGCCTCTCTGGGGCCTCTACTGCGGGGTTTGTGGGTTTGTTTGGCCCTGGTTCTGAAGGGTAAGGTGTGTTGTCTGGACCTCGGTGTCTGGGAGCTACTCGGTTCTAGTCGTTCTCAGCTCTTCGGTATTGATTGATGCACTCTGTGGGAAATCAAAAATCTACCTTCCATTGATTTGAGGTTTTCCCACCTTCCCTTCGATTCACAGATCAGTAAACGGGGGGGGGGGGGGGGGGGGAGGTCATTCCTACTGGTTCACCAGTAGGAATGACCAATGGCAATGACAATGGCAAAGCTATCATTAAATATTCATAATTAATAATGAATAACAATATTATTATGAATAGTATTCATAACATTCTATTCTTTCAGAGCACACCGGGTTCAACACAATTTGAACTCATTTCAGTTTCTAACAGAAAAAACAACTCTGACATGAAACCAAAATCATCATATATTATATTATTATAATTATACCGTGATGGTCGTCAGTCTTATTTAATGTATAATATTACTCCAAGCTACCATTCTGATCCCACCATAAGAGCCTCCCTCCCCTCCAGAGTCATAGCAGGCTGGTTAAACACTGGCAGACGCTGGCGGTAACGAGTCATGTGATCAGGAGAGGAACCAGCGGCTCAGCCCCTGATTTACATGTTTTAATGTCAGGGGAAACACATTGATATCTCCCTCGCTCTCTCTCTCTCTGTAGCACATGCTCGCTCTCCCATCCTCTCTCTAGGCCATGCTATCTCTCATTATCTCTCTCACACTCTAGCCGATGCCCTCTCTCTCTCTCCCACTCCAACACATGCTCGATCGCTCTATTTCGCTCTCTAGGGCTAGACCATGCTCTCTCTCTCTCTCACTGCTAACCTTGCTTGATCTCTCTCTCTCTCTCTCTCTCTCTCTCTCTCTCTCTCTCTCTCTCTCTCTCTCTCTCTCTCTCTCTCTCTCTCTCTCTCTCTCTCTCTCTCTCTCTCTCTCTCTCTCTCTCTCTCTCTCTCTCTCTCTCTCTCTCTCTCTCTCTCTCTCTCTCTCTGTGTGGGTCCCTGGCACAGGGCCCTAATGGCCACACGCTCCATCCTCTGAATAGCTTAGGCGCTAGCGGAGCAATGCTTAGTGTTTAGCGCCACCTCACACCACCATGAAGAGTGATAGCATCCGCTAGCTCGCTGCTTAGCGACATGTGATAAAGCCATTCCCCTCCTCTTGGAAACATTAGCGCCGCGCCGCACACTAGGAGCTAACCTGATTAGCGCGGCGGTAACTGATGGCGGGGAATTCCCTCCGACGGTATTATGATGATCCAGCGTGTGGGGTCGCTAGCACCGTTAGCATAAAGATGACAAACAGTTGGCGAGGCGATCCATGTCAGGAGACGACCAATCAGAGGGAGGGATTTTGACGCTCATGCTCACGAGTAACCAATGGGATGAGAGAAAGCGATGGTAGTGCTGTAAGGCAGGCTTCACAAAGGGCCTTCCCTATTGGACCACAAGGGGGAGGTTTGATAGCCCCTAGTGACATCTTCAAGTGGGGGACTTGTTAGAAGGGCTTGGTGTTGGCTTGGTGTCCATTTGAAACAAACAAGAAGATTAGTAGCAGGTACCGACCCATCCTGCAGGTGGTGAGTTAGAGAGTGATATAGTGAGAGAGTGATAGAGTTACAGAGTGATAGAGTGAGAGAGTGATAGAGTTACAGAATGATAGAGTGAGAGAGTTAGAGAGCGAGAGTGACATAATGATATAATGATATAATGACAGTTACAGAGTGATATAGTTATAGAGTGATAGAGTGAGAGAGTGAGAATGAGAGAGTGGGCGAGTGAGAGAGTGATAGAAGTATAGAATGATAGAGTTACAGAGTAATAGATGTATAGAGTTACAGAGTAATAGAGTTATAGATGTATAGAGGTATAGAGTTACAGAGTAATAGAGTTATAGATGTATAGAGGTATAGAGTTACAGAGTAATAGAGTTATAGATGTATAGAGGTATAGAGTTACAGAGTGATAGAGTTATAGATGTATAGAGTTACAGAGTGATAGAGTGAGAGAGTGATAGAGTGATAGAGTGATAGAGTTATAGATGTATAGAGATACAGAGTGATAGAGTTATAGATGTATAGAGTTACAGAGTGATAGAGTTATAGATGTATAGAGTTACAGAGTGAGAGAGTGATAGAGTGAGAGAGTGATAGATGTGATATGTGAATAGGATGTAAATAAGGTTTAATGTTTAGTGTTTGTTGTACAGTTTAAACATTTTTCAGGACCTTTTTGGAAGAGAGTGAGAGTTGAGTGTTGAGAGAGTTGAGTTGAGTGAAGGGAAAGAAGCGCGGTTGGACTGATGGAGTAGAAAGAGAACTGTGTGACTGAGAGAGCGTTATATTCAGCATGTTGGTGAGACAGCCAGGATGCTACTGGTCAGGTTGAATGTATTTATGGGTTGAATAATTCCTTATGTTTGTTTGTGTGGTTCTCTTGTGTTGTCGCTGGCAACGTGAACTCATTTCATTGATGGGTTGTTGTTGTGTTGACGGCGTTCCACCTGAGACGCTTCCTGGCTGTTTGGATTACAACGTTGTGCTTCAGTGCAGGCAGGGAGGGAAATGTGTGCAGAAATGGCGTTATGTTTGTCTGTATTTCCATATGTGAAATGTGGATTAGTTTGGAAGAATATGTTCTGTGGGCAGGTGCAAACATTAAGCATGCTTATCGCTTTGCACAGCCGGCTTTCGGGAAATCAGACTACGCCTCCGTGCTTCTACTTCCTGTTTACAAATTGAAGTTTAAGTCCACGCCCACAACTGTGAAGAATGTGCATCGCTGGACAGACAACGCCGTACTACACCTGCAGGGGGGGCTGGACCAGGTCTGCTCGCTCATTCCCGAACCGCAAACCATGGATGAATGAAATCTTCAGGAGGGTGAAGGCAGGGAAGGCAGCCGGCCCAGAGTTCCATCCCGCGTCTTCAAGACCTGCACTGACCAGCTGGCTCCTGTGTTCACCGACATCTACAACGCATCACTGCAACAGTCTGTTGTCCCAGCGTGATTCAAATAAACAACCATTGTGCCATTACATCAATGACTATCGTCCAGTGGCTTTAACACCCATAGCCATGAAGTGCCTGTCGCATATAAACTTGTCCATCCCTGAGTCCCTAGACCCACTCTAGTTTGCATACAGACCAAACAGGTCTGTAGACGACGCCATCTCTCTGGCACTACACACGGCCCTCCAGCACCTAGACAGGAGGGACACCTACGTCAGACTGCTGTTCATTGACTACAACTCGACGTTCAACACCATCGTTCCCTCCAAGCTGGTCCTGAAACTGAGGGACCTAGGTCTGGGTGCCCCCATCTGTAACTGGATTATGGACTTCCTGACGGGCAGGCCTCAAGTGGTGAAGATTGGGAACAACATCTCATCCACTCTGGTCCTCAACACCGGAGCACCCCAAGGCTGCTGCCTCAGTCCTCGGCTGTACTCACTGTACACACATGACGTACTGCCACGCACAGCAATAATCAGATTATCAAGTCC